>JABSNV010000336.1:57500-136362 GCA_024085815.1 Flaveria linearis
GATTTTATCAATATATGCACTTTGGTTTAGACCTATCAACCGCCTCGATCTATCCCTATAGATCTTTATTCCCAAAATATAGGCGGCTTCACCGATATCTTTCATGGAAAAACAATTTCCAAGCCAGGTTTTAACACCTTCCATGGTTGGAATGTCATTTCCAAATAGTAGTATGTTATCAACATACAATACTATGAATGTAATTACACTCCCACTAGCCCTTTTGTACACACAATCTCGTCAGCGTTCTTGACGAAACCAAATTTCTTGATCTTTTCATCAAGATGTTGATCACAACTTCTCGATGCTTGTTTCAATCCATAGATTGATCTCTTTAACTTGTATACCTTATTAGGATGTTTTGGATCGACAAAACCTTCAAGCTGAACCATATGGACAGTCTCTTCGAGATGTCCATTAAGAAAAATGCTTTTGACATCCATTTGCCAAATCTCATAATCATAACGAGCAGCAATGGCAAACAATATCCTAATAGACTTTAGCATTGTCACAGGCGAGAAGGTTTCATCATAATCAACCTTTTGGGTTTGAGTGAAACCTTTTGCTACAAGTCTTGCCTTGTAAGTATCCAAGTTTCCATGCATATCTGTTTTCTTCTTGAAAACCCACTTGCATCCAACCGGTTTGGAGTTAAGTGGAGGGTCAACCAATTCCCAAACATAGTTGTCATACATGGATTGCATCTCTACGTTCATGGCTTCCAGCCATTTGTCACAATCCGAATTGGACATTGCATCATGGTATGTAGTTGGCTCATTGGAGTCAACCACATAGCATCCATCCATGAAAAATCCATATATTTCAGGTGGAATGCTAACTCTACCAGATCTGCGAACGTTTTGTGTGTATTGATCAACCTCTTGATCATCATCAACAACCTCTTGTTGACAGCTAGTGTCAACCAAATCTGTATCGGCTTGTGGATCTTGATCCTCATCAAATTCCATTGTTCTATGCGTCACTCCTTCCATAAGGAACTTGGCTTCCAAGAACTCTGCCCTTCGAGCGACAAATTCCTTTTGCTCTGTTGGATCAAAGAATTAGTATCCTATACAGTCTTTGGGATATCCAACAAATATACACTTAGTGGATCGACTTTCCAATTTGTTTTGGGTGTTAAGCTTAACATAAGCTTCACAACCCTATACCTTTGAATATGATAATGATGGAACTCTTTCCATGCCATATTGCAAAATGTGTCAAACCCACTTTCTTGGTTTGTGCCATATTCAAAATACGAGCCGTGGAGAGTAGTGCGAAAACCCAAGATGATAAAGGTGGTAAGCTCATAGCCATAATGAATTGAACCATATCTAAATAGGGTTCAGTTTCTCCTTTATCAGAATGAAGAACTTAGATAGTTATGTAGAGTTGATTTTCTACTTCATTATTGAAGATTTTGAACATTTCAAAAGCTTCATTCTTATGGGTCATCAAGTGCACACAATAATAGCGACTGTAATCGTCGGTAACAGTAATGAAGTATCTTTCACCAATCTTTGTCATTGTCTTAAAAGGACCACATACATCCAAATGTATCATTCTTAATAAGTCTTTTGGTTCACACTTATCAAATGAAACATTTTCATTTATTTCCAAAAGACCATTCTTTTGAAGTGTTTGAATCCAATTCTTGTTTATGTGACCAAGATGACAATGTTAAAGATAATAATAACTTAAACCCATTTTAAGTTTCTTGGTGCTTAATGTGTATAATGAGTTATTATAGGACGAATTATCATAAACTAATTCATGAATATCATTAAAAGTCATACCCTTAAAATGAAATACATCATCCATAAAACTTAATACCATTATTTACAAACTTTAAATCATGATCATATTGTTTTAATAGGAAACATTAATTATGTTCCTAGTCAAACTAGGTGCATACAAAATGTTTTGAGAACAACTTCCAAACCATTTGAAAGTCTCAAAATAGAGTTTCCCTCCTTGAAGCGTACATTTCTTTTGAACCCCTTTGCAACAATTGCAAGTATGAGTCTCACATCCGGTATCCAATACCCATGTGTTTGAAGAAATGACATTTAATACAATGTGAATCATGAAAATTGTATTTGAGGTTTGCCCAACATCCCTCTTATTTTTCAACTCCTTGAGATAGGAGGGACAATTCCCTTTTATTGTCCTATCTCTCCATACTCAAAGCATGAATCGTTCTCCTTTACCTTAGGCTTCATAAGCTTAGGTTTTTGAGGTTTCGCTTTAACCTTTGCTTTGATGTATTCTTTTCTTTTGGCAATAATTTCCTTAGGATCAGGATTGGCCATTTCTTATAGCTTCCCTCATTGATCGAGAGAATAGGTAGAACATCTCTACCCATCCCTGCCTTGGTTGCTTTGAGCATTGCGTGAATTTCACCGATGCTCTTGTCCCACCCGTTCATATTACAGTTTATTATGATTGTCTCAAACCTTTAGTTGGGCAATTAAGGATCAAATCCTTGGCTAACTACTTTGAGACAGGACAGTTAAGCATCTTGAGGCTATCAATATGGCTTTTTATCTTAAGAATATATAAGATGATATCGATTGGGTTTCTTCCATGTGACATGCATAAAGTGCTTGAACCGTTTCGAAGCAATCTTACTAAAGTTTGTTGAAGGAACATTTCCTTCAACTAGATTATCATGTCATATGCCCTATGATGCTCCAAACCCTTTTGGAGTTCGGAATCATATTCCCAACATGAGGTAGGAAACTTGCACAGAATCCTTAATGTGCCTAAGCCAATCGTCAAAAAGCCTTAACATCAACAGCGTTGGTTGGTGAGACATGGGATTGTCAAGGACATAGGCCTTTACTCATTCTTGAGAACGATTCTCAAGTTTCAAAATTGAGTCCATTAGGTTGTTGTCGTTCTGACGATCCTAGTCTAAAGTAGTTCTCAGTGATAGGGTATGGATGGCCGGTGTGGTAGCATTATTGTTTGCGGCCATTCTACAAAATTTACAAAGTTCTTATTAGTATTTCTGAAAAATTTTATTTTAATTATTAATACCCTTTTATGTCTCATAGACAATTAATAATTAAAATCTAGAATCCAACATTACATTCAAATAATGGTTAGGTGACCTTTATCCCATTATTTAAATTAACAAGGTAGTCAACATTTGACAATTGCAACCTTTTACAACTTCTAGCCTTTATAGGATCGGTTAAACATCTTATGTTTGGTTTGCATGTTTAATCCCATCAACACTATTGTACGCCATGCTTCGGTGACCCTATGCACATGGTTTCCAATTCAAGCCATCCTACTTACACACACGTGTGAGTTTACTCATACAAGTGGTTAGGAGACCTTTATCCCACAAATATGTTAAGCCCACCTCAAAACACAAGTTCCCTAAAAGTGGTTAGGTGACCTTTATCCCACAAATAGTTCTCAAGTGATTCGAGTGTCGTGTAAAAGGATGGTGTTAAACTTGTTTCAAAAGGGATTTTTGGTTTTCATTAATTCTAGTTTTCAAAACTCTATGTACCTTGTATTTGCATGCTTTCAAATGCAAGGTATCCTATGGTTTATTTTTAATAAAACCTCTTCTATTAAATCATTAATCCTTTTCATAACCTTTTATTAACCACTTAATGATTAGAAACCATAAATTTTCAGCTTGTTAAGTTTGCTAATGAGTTTGTTATGCATATCCAAATATCAAACAACAATCATACAACAAACAACCAAACAAGCATAATCATACAAACATATGTGCATAACCATAGCCACTAAGTTGACCACACTTGTTTGCCATCACAAGTGTTGTCATAAGGTCATTCCTAAGGGTTAAAATTGACACATCAAAGTGTCCATGAACTCCCACTTGAACCCGCATCCGTATGCTTCAAGTGTCCATGTCTTTTGTGTCCTTGCTTTTGGGTCTTCTTCTTATGCATCTTCTTTTACAAAATTATATCCTAATACAATTTTCTAATAAAAGAAATGCACCTATTCTATTTATTACATAACCAAATGAATAAACAAATTACAACCCAAATAGAAACACAAAAGAAATTATTACAACCCATAAAGAATGAATACAACCAACATGACAAGATTACAATCAACCAAATCCAAAACACACATGGTCAAGGCTATGTTATGCACTAATATATCTATCCATATACATCATTTCAAAACCAAAATGAACCCTATTTGACCATAAATTTTCAGCCAACATAAACCAAGAATTTAGGGTCTTTTGTCCAAACAAAAACCATAATCAACCACTTGATATCTTTCTTTCAAGGTTTAATCATAAGCATGTAAGATATAACCTTGAAAGGTTGGGGATTCATCATAACATCACAAAACAGCCCCTATTAGGTTGTTTAAGTCCTATAAAACTAATTTTACAAGGACAAATGAAGCATTCATGCACATATCCGGCTCTAGATGCCAATGTTGGGTTTGTTGTACCATTATCAAAGTAGTTTAACATTTAAACATGAAAAACGCAGCGGATTTAAGCCTTAATATATAGATTCATGATGTGCTCCAAATTACACATATAAACACTATCAAAAGCACATCATTTATTTCTTGATTCCTCCCGAAATATGGTGATTACGTACTTAAAATCTTTTAATTGTGTTTTCAGGTGTTGTGAAGGGCAAGATGGACAAAAGGAGCATAATGGACAAGAAATTGAAGAAATCCAAGCTTAAAGCTCCAAGCAGGGGGCCATGCCTCATTAAGCACGCCCCCATGCCTTGCCTGAAACATGCCCCCGTGCTAATTTGGCACACCCCCGTGATTGGACATCTGACAGGACAAAAGTACTGTCCCCCAAAAGTGATCACGGGGCTGTGCCCCATATGACCACGGGGCCGTGATACCCCCTTTCACGGGCCGTGCCTATTTTGTCACGGGGCCGTGCCCCGACAGCTCCTGCACGTACGAACCGACCAACTTTCGTAAGCATTGTACTAACACGGGGCCGTGCCTTTGTCACGGGGCCGTGCTTAAACACTCCGAGAAGCCTATAAATAGAGGTCCAAGCTCTTCATTTTGCAAGCTTTTGGTGGAAGGGACACTCTGCAGAATTCTCTCGGGAATCAAGTTTTGAAGACTATTTGGAGGCTCGGGAGGTGCATACAACACTTGGAAGAAGCTCGGGATTATCTAAACACCATCCATTGTGGATCATTGGTTTGATTGTTCTATTTTATCAATGAATCCATATCTATCTTCTATGTTGTTTGTTACATTACAGCTCGTCATGAGCTAAACTCTTATTATCATCCTACTTGGATGAAACTTATGTAATTTGTGATGAATTAATGGTGTGATAAATATTTTGTTAATGTTATGGTGGTCTTGGGAAAACTTTCGATGGGTAGCACCTACATTTGAACGGGGGTTATAAGTTTATGGTTTGTAATTGTGATTGTCATACACGGTTGAAAAACGTATGATCAACTTTTATTCATAACAACTATGGCTAATTAACTAGAGATGGTTATTAGAAATCATAAGACCTTAACTTTCTGATCATTTACGGGTTCCCTTTTATTAGTCTGAGAAATCTACAGTAATTGTTATGGTTTTCTAAAATTAATGGTCTGTTAGAATAGAACTTGATCAACTCTTTTCTTACATTAAGTTATGTTTTCAGAAATCGTATGTCGAAAAGGGCACAAAAGATTTACCTACATCACTAGGGCCTTGACCTAAGCAGTAAATCTCAGCCTGTGTTGGTCTTGGTCACTACGGAGCGGATAGACGAGAAATCGCGCCAGGTCATCTTTATAAACGTTAACACAATTACTTTATTCAATATCTTTAATCACACCATCACTTCATCACAATTACATAAGTGTAATCCAAGTTAGGATGATAGCCTTTATCCCTTGATTCTAAATCCAAAAGTTTCAACTTGTTTTACTTTATTTCTTATTTTATCGTTAGTTTAAAACCCTAATTTATATCAATGCAATTCATCATTCTCTTAAACAAAAATTGATAGTCAATTACAAGGATTGTTGAGTAGTCTTAGTGTGTCCACGGATTGATACTCGGTTCTTACCATCACTATATTACCTCACGATAGGTGCACTTTCCTTTTGTGTGTGTAGTTAGTAGTAGTAACAACCATTTAAAACTGAATCTGTGCGAAAATTCTTTATCAAAAATATATATACTTTCACACCGCATCAAGTTTTTGGCGCCGTTGCCGGGGATACACGACAAGTTTGAAAGACAATCTAAATTTTTGACTGTCCTGTTTATATCTTGTTAATATTTTTTGTTCAAATTCATTTTAATTTTAGTTAGTTTACCTTAGCCAGTTTAGTTACATTTGCCTGATTCATTTTAAGCCTAGTTAGTTTTTTTCCTTAAGTTAGTGTATGTCCGACTCGTCTAGTCCTGAACTTGTTTCACCTCTTTCGGAACCTGAACGACTTTTCCGACAAAGGTTACGTGAAAGGCCGCAACAAGCAGCAAAATCATCGAAGAAGACATCTCGGAAGATACACCATCCGAAGGAGACATGGCTAATCAAGACGAGGAAATGAAGATGACGCACTATGCCACGCCATCAATCGACGGTTATGAGTCTAGTGTTGTCCAACCAGCAATAGCGGCCAACAATTTCGAGATTAAGTCTAGTATTATCCAACTAGTAGAGAACTCTGTTCAGTTTCACGGATTGCAAGACGAAGACCCTAACGCTCACATCTCACGATTCCTTCGTATCTGTGCAACTTTCAAAATCAACAACTGTTCAGACGATGCTATTAGACTACGACTTTTTCCATTTTCACTTCGCGGCCGAGCCATTGACTGGCTCGATTCACTTCCGCCTGGTTCCATCACCACATGGGCGGAAATGGCTGAACAATTCCTGTTGAAATACTTTCCACCCGATCGCACTGCCAAATTGAGAAGCAGCATCACGAGCTTTCGCCAAGATGATGATGAATCATTACACGCAGCATGGGAGAGATATAAAGGTCTCCTTCGGAGATGCCCACATCACGGACTTGATCTGTGGCTGCAGTGTCAAACCTTTTATGATGCAATCAGCGGAGCACACAAACAAGCCGTAGACCAAAGTGCGGGAGGAGATTTCGGAAGTGTCACACCAACAGAAGCATACCAAGCCCTAGAGAAGGCAGCTAAGAAGAGCTTTGCTTACAATCCCTTGAGAAACAAAATCAACTCTAGAGGAATTCATCAAGTAGACTCTAAGACACTGATCACAGCCCAGTTAGAAGCCTTAACCAAACGATTCGAACAATTGCAAGCTGAACTTAAAAAGACTTCAACACGATGCAACACATGTGGAAGCTCACACAAGACCAATGAATGCCTTCAAGGCATTATGATGATGGAAGATGTTGACTACGTAGGAGGCCCAAACAACGCATATAACAACAACTCAAATTGGAGGAGCAATCCGAATTACAGAGAAGCCGGTAACAGCCAACCATCAACTGGATTCAACCGTAGGCCACCTTACCAGCAACAGAAACCACCATATCAAGGTCCAATCAGTATTAATCAAGACCGTGGAGCATCATCAATGGAAGATTTATTACAGCAATTGTTGTTAACCACACAAGCCACAGATGAGTACATCCGAAATCTGATCGAAGAAACGAGGAAAGGTTCCAAAGAAACGAGGCTGAAATCAAAAGCAACAAAGCATCATTGCAAACCATTGAAAACCAGGTGGGTCAGATAGCACAACAACTATCTGTGAGACCCCAAGGTACTTTGCCCAGCAATACTGTAACAAACCCCAATGCTCAAGTCAAAGCCATCACCACAAGGAGTGGCAAAACCACTCAAGGTGATGCACCTGTATTACAACCCATCCTTGAAGAAATAGAACTCGAGACACCACGTAATACAAGTGACAAGCAAAAGCAACCTGTCATTGTTGAAGAACCAGCCAAGAAATACGTACCACCACCACCTTATGTTCCACCACCTCCATATCCCGGTCGACTGAGACAACAACGAATGGAGGCATAATATGGCAAATTTCTGGGATTGTTCAAACAACTCCATATTAATCTGCCATTGGTGGAAGCCTTAGCCCAAATGCCAAATTATGCTAAGTTTTTAAAAGGTGTATTGTCAAACAAGAAGAAACTGGAAGAGTTATCACATGTAGTTTTGAATGAGGAATGCTCAGCAGTTCTTCAAAACAAACTACCTCAAAAGATGACTGATCCAGGGAGTTTTACCATACCTTGCCTAATAGGAAATCTTTCTGTCAGCAACGCGTTAGCCGATTTAGGTGCTAGTATTAACCTCATGCCTTATGCAGTTTTTGAAAAATTAAACTTAGGTGAGCCTAGACCTACTCGTATGAGCATCCAATTAGCTGATCGTTCTGTCAAATATCCGAGGGACATTGTTGAAAATCTCTTAGTTAAAATCAACAAGTTCGTATTTCCCGTTGATTTTGTGATCCTCGACATGGATGAGGATAAGAATATTCCTCTCATCTTAGGTCGACCTTTCTTAGCAACCGCTCGAGCCCTCATTGATGTTTGCACCGGCAAACTCACACTCCGAGTGGATGAGGAGGAAGTGACATTCGACATAGGACAATCCATGAAACATCCTCAACATCATGACGATTCACTCTATTACATTGATGTTTGCGACTCAATCATAAGCTGTCATCTAAAGAACACTCGTCAAATTGAAGCTTGCGATACACAATTAATAGAAATCCAAACCACTAAGCCCGTCTGTGAGCACCAAATCATTCCAGAACTCGAAGTTGACGAAACATCATCTTGTCAAGAAGCATTTGAGATCATCGATCAAGAATTAGAACCTAAAGCCAACCTTCTATCGAAGACCCTCCGGCTTTAGAACTCAAAGAACTTCCATCTCATCTCGAATACGCTTTTCTTGAAAATACCTCTCAGCTTCCTGTCATAATCTCATCCGCCCTATCAAAAGATGAGAAGAATAAATTACTCAATGTGCTGAAGGCACATAAATGAGCAATTGCATGGAAAATCATGGACATCAATCAATCCATCCTTTTGCACTCACAAAATATTGATGGAGGAGGACTTCAAATCCGTCATTCAACCTCAAATACGTTTAAATCCGAGCATGCAAGAGGTGGTGAAGAAAGAAGTAATCAAACTGCTAGATGCCGGTTTGATTTACCCTATTTCTGATTCGCCTTGGGTCAGTCCCGTCCAAGTTGTTCCAAAGAAAGGAGGAATGACTGTAGTAACTAATGAGCTTATTCCAACTCGTACAGTTACAGGTTGGAGAGTTTGCATCGATTATTGCAAACTCAATGACGCCACAAGAAAGGATCACTTTCCTTTACCTTTCATTGACCAAATGCTCGAGAGACTCTCTGGAAAAATGTTCTATTGTTTCCTCGACGGTTTCTCAGGGTACTTTCAAATTCCCATTGCTCCTGAAGATCAAGAGAAAACGACATTCACCTGTCCATATGGCACTTTTGCATATCGACGAATGCTGTTTGGATTGTGTAATGCTCCGGCTACATTTCAAAGATGCATGGTAGCAATTTTTCATGACATGATTCAACACTCAATGGAAGTTTTCTTGATGATTTCTTAGTCTTTGGAAACTCATTCGAGCAATGTCTTGAAAATCTGGAAAAAATGCTGGTTAGATGCGAGGACTCTAACCTTGTTCTAAATTGGGAAAAGTGTCATTTCATGGTTACTGAAGGAATAGTGTTGGGACACAAGATCTTCGAGCAGGCCTCGAAGTTGATCAAGCTAAAGTGGACACTATTTCCAAACTGCCATATCCCACAACCGTGAAAGAAATTAGAAGCTTCCTAGGTCACGCAGATTCTATCGCCGTTTCATTAAATACTTTTCAAAAATCGCACGACCGATGACTCAACTTCTTGAGAAAGATGCAAAATTCGTGTTTTCCAACGAATGCATCAGTGCATTTGATCTGTTAAAAGATAGGTTGGTCACCGCTCCAATTATGGTTTCCCCAGATTGGACGTTACCATTTGAACCCATGTGCGATGCAAACGATTTTGCGGCAGGAGCCGTGTTAGGACAAAGGAAAGACAAGCAATTCCACCCAATTCACTACGCGAGCAATACCTTAAACGACGCACAAGAAAACTACACAACACCAAGAAAGAACTTCTCGCAGTAGTTTTCACATTTGACAAATTCCGTTCGTATCTAGTCCTGTCAAAAACAGTCGTCTACACCGATCATTCAGCCCTACGTTATCTGTTCAACAAACAAGATGCAAAGCCGAGATTGATACGATGGATACTTCTGCTTCAAGAATTCGACATTGAGATTCGTGACAAGAAAGGAGCAGAAAATCTTGCGGCTGATCATCTTTCGCGTCTTGAAGATTCAAACCATCCACAAACCGAGAAATTCAAAATAAACGATAATTTCCCTCACGAATTCCTTTTGAACATCCAATCTTCAATCGATGAGTATCCTTGGTTTGCCGACTTCGCAAACTATTTGGCAAGCGGACTCCTTCTCAAAGGAATGACTTATCAGCAAAAGAAGAAATTCTTTACTGATATTAAACATTACTATTGGGAAGATCCATACCTATTCAGAATCGGTGCAGACCAACTCATTCGAAGATGCGTATACGGAAGTGAAGCGGAACAGATCCTAAGGCACTATCATGAAGGACCCACAGGAGGCCACCATGGAGCAACTCTAACAGCCAAAAAGGTCTTCGATTCTGGATTCTATTGGCCAACGATCTTCAAGGATGCTCACAACATGGTACGTACCTGTGATGCATGTCAAAGAGCAACCAACATCTCGACACAGGATGAGATGCCTCAGAAACCCGTTCAAGTATGCGAGGTATTTGATGTATGGGGTATTGATTTCATGGGGCCATTCCCGGTATCATTTGGAAATCGTTACATCTTAGTAGCAGTTGACTATGTCTCAAAATGGGCCGAAGCTCAAGCCCTGCCCACCAACGATGCAAGAAATGTTGTCAGATTCCTTAAGAAATTATTCTCTCGTTTTGGTACCCCCAAGGCTTTGATTAGTGATCGAGGAACCTATTTTTGTAACAACCAGCTCGAAAGAGCAATGGCCCGTTATGGAGTAAATCATCGCTTTACAACCGCTTATCATCCACAAGCGAATGGGCAAGCGGAGGTCACTAATCGAGGTATCAAACGAATCCTAGAAAAAACCGTGGGACAAAATCACAAGGACTGGTCTGCCAAGCTAGACGATGCATTATGGGCTTTTCGAACAGCCTTTAAGACTCCCATTGGCACAACACCGTTTAAACTCGTTTATGGGAAGTCGTGTCATCTACCTGTGGAATTGGAACATAAAGCCTATTGGGCACTCAAAGCAGCAAACTTAGACCAAGGCCTTGCAGGAAAGAATCGATTTCTACAAATCCATGAACTTGAGGAACTGAGAGAACAAGCATACGAAAACGCTAGGGTTTACAAGGAAAAGACAAGGAAATTCCATGACTCTCGTTTAAGGAGCACTAAACGATTTCGTGTGGGGGAACGTGTCTTACTGTATAACTCTCGCTTACGTCTGTTTCCCGGAAAGTTAAAATCACGTTGGTCTGGACCTTACACGATTAAAAATGTGTTTCCTAATAGTGCAATCGAAATTGACAACCACAACGGTTTAAGTTTCAAAGTGAATGGACATCGTTTAAAGCCATATAACGATGGGCCAACCAAGATTTTCTTGGAGGAATTACACCTCCGCCCCGACGAGGATTAAGTGTGGGGAAGGGTCGCGCCGAAGACCCGAAACAAAAACACGGCACATGTACATAGATTTTATTTCAAATTTTAGCTTTTTGTAGGACTCCCAAGCACAAGCACGGGGTCGTGCCCCACCAAGCACGCCCCCGTGCCTCTGACAAATTTTTTCCACGATCTCCGCTGACGACTCTGGAACGTTGCAGGACGAATTTAAGGCGACTTCTGACAAACACGGGGCCGTGCCTACCCAAGCACGCCCCCGTGATCAACTTTGCAGACTTGTGTATAAATACCACACTTGTTTCAAGCTTTCATCACACCCAATTCTGCTCAAAATCTCACGAAGAAAAGATGAAAGAATCCAGTCAAGGAAGTTCTAATTGGAATCCTGCAACGAAGCCTCGAACTGAAACGAGAGAACCAACAACTCAAGAGTATTTCTTTAAGCGATCAAGAAATTGACGGAGATGAATCTCACCGCAACTCAATGCTTGGCTGAACTCATCCAGAAAGTTCAGGACATGAGCGAGGAGCTTGTTTCCATCAACCGTCGGCTCGCGGAACTTAGCAACCGCACTTCGCACTACCCTATCCCGACCCTTTCACGTGAAATGTGTGGAGGCTTCTTCTAGAGGCATTCCGTAAAGGGTCATGTGCGCTAGTGCGCGTTAAGGAGTCTGGTTTTGCAGTTTCAGATTCCCAGTTATTAACGTATTATGTAATCGTAGAAGATAGGAAAATGTATTTGTTGCTTGGTTTGCTTATTTGAATTCTAGAACTAATTTCGTAACTTCTCTGATGAATTGGACGTGTCAAAACTTAGCCGGGTAAATTACACAACGCGCGAAATTGAAAAACGGAACAACAAAATACTGAACCGAGACTGCACAAGGCAATCACGGCCCGTGCCCCAACAAGCACGCCCCCGTGACGACTAATTTTCGACAAAATCTGACTTGTTTCAGCATTTTGTCTTGTTCCCCATCAAAGACTAGTGATAAAGCCCGATTCCTATTTCAAACAAAAGAAGCAAAGAAGGGACATCAAAGACTAGTGATAAAGCCCGATTTTTTGACCTGCAACTTCATTTCTTCTTCTTTTTGTTATCAATTTTTTTCAATTCTTCCTTCTTGTTTTCAAACATCATTTCAAGAAGATAATCAAGAGGTTAGTATGTCATTTTCCATGATTATGGTAGCCATTTGCATGTATTTAGGTGATTAGGTCTCTAAACAACCGAAATCCTAATGATTATATGTAAAAGCTTGTGCTTAAACGTTATGGAATTATGAATGCTTCACGCCTCTTTGTTTATGTTCTCTTGAAAGTTGATTAGTGTTAATTAGTTTGATTAGTTAGTAATTAGTGTTAAAATGTCATTTTCCATAGAATTAGTGTTAGTGTTAGTATGTTTCCCGTTAGTGTTTAAAAGACTATCTTCATAATGTGTGGTGATTTCTTTGTTAATCATGTTCAAGATACAAGAATTGGTAAGTAGTGTTGAAACATTATATATTTTTGTCTTGAATTATTAACATTTGATAAAAATGTTTAACGTATAATCTTTGGTTTTTCAAGCAAGAAAATGACAAATTCATGCTTAATCAAGAATTTACAAACAAAACCACATTGGCTCGAGTTGAAATTTCATAATTCAAAATGTTAACCGCACCCCCACGTTTCAAGAGGCACACCCCCATGTTTGACAAATTTTTCTTAAAAAGCAACCGTGTCAACTATTTTTCAACATAAATTGATAAAAAGGGGTAACGTGGCTTTTGAAAATCAATCTTTCCCTAAAATAGATAGTTTATTCCAAAAAAATCTGTTTGTATATATTAACTGATTTGTCCAAATTTCAGGATCATGAACCATCCATACTTGCAATTTAGAGGAAACCGTGAAAGATGGTGTCGTGATCGATTGCAAAGGCTCTTGCAAAGGGCCGAAAGGTTACATTTGCAAGCCGATGAAAAACCTTGGCGGCTGTCGGACAGCTCGAAAGATATAACAATTTATTGAGTATCCGGTGGAAGCGGTTGTTTTCACAAAACAGGCCTTCCATTTATGAACTAACTCTTGAATTTTTAGCATCTTTTAGATTTAGCATTAAAGACTCCGACCCTTGGGATGAGGAAGCAGTTACATTCAGACTGGGTGGACATTGGCGAAAAACATCCATCGCTTTGTTTGGTGTCTATCTAGGAATATATACAGAACAGGAAATGGAGGAGGAAGCAATCTCCGGAATGCCAGCTTATCATACATTTCCAGATGAGGAAAGTAGGAACGCAGAAAGCGGCGCCATGAGAAAGGCATTTTGGGAGAAGATTGGAACAGGGGCATTCAACTCAAGTAAAACCAAGAGTAGTCAGATTCGGGACCCATTGCTACGATACATACATCGGTTGCTTAGCCATTCGATAACAGCTCGTGGACAAAGCGAGGGAGTTGTTAGTTTGAGAGACTTGTTTATCTTATACTGTATGACTAATCATTTGCCCTGCAACATTGGGTATTTGTTTTGTACTTGTTTGCCAGGAATACAACTGCTGGTGCCCCGACAACAATGTTTGGAGGAAGCTAGATCCTGAACTTGTACGAGAGTTATGGGTGTAACACGGAAGGAACCGAAGGAGTAATGTCAGGATTGTTGGACTTAAGCATTTGCACAAGCATGTACATGATCACAACCTTACCAAGTGGACAACCGAGATTCATGGATAGAAAGGGACAAATCTGGGATCCGGCAGACCCCGAGGAGATTATCATGGATCTTGATATGACAGCACATCATGAAGATGCCGGGGCCTCCAGCTCCCACGCCGGAGAATTTCCAACCATGTTAGACCTCTATGAAGCAATCCAGACCACCAGTGACCATGCAAGGAGATCATTCGAATACGCGCAACAAGCTTTCAACCGCGTCGAAAATCTGAACTCTCGAGTGGATGACCTGAGCAATGATATCACATACATCAGAAACTGAATGTATCATGAGTGGGGGGATATCCCACCACAAAGCCCTTGAAAATCCACATCACTTTCAGGGGCCGGGCACAGTCGTTTTGTGCCAATCTATCCTTTACTTTATGTCATTTTATTTTTATTTTGTGTGTTTAGGATTTTAATGCTTTCAATAAATAGATGATATTTCAGGTGATCCCGATGGTTCTCGCAAGCAAAGATACAAGTCAACTTCATAATATTTTGGGGAGTATCTCTTTTCCATTCCTTGTTTTTAATTTATTTATCACATTGGAGACAATGTGAATTTTAAGTGTGGGGATGGGATTAATCGAGACACATACTTAATACTTTGCTAAAAATATGTCCAAATTGAAAATTTTGAACCAAATCACTTAACCATAAATTTTTATGACACGAAGCCAAAAATTTAAACAATTTTTGATAAACCAAATTATAAATATACATTTTCGGGAAATAAATAAGTAAATAAAAGAAATCCAAATAAAAATTGAAAATATTTTTGTGATATCCTTAAAAGCAATAATCAAGTAAACATATGTAATCATGCAAAATGAAACACTTTTACCCAATTCCATCCATTTGTGAGTTTATTTTTGAGCCTTAAACAGCTTTTGCAAATATTTGAAATTTTACTTTCATTCTGGATTCAATTGAGAGTACCTCATGATACGTGTGATTAGAACTTGCTTTGGGTATACATTTCAAGACCTTAATTAGTATTTTCTGTATAAAAATGAGTTAGGCATTAGGAAACCCTTAACCATTCAAACCCCAACCATTTTCTTTTAATCTTACCTACCCGAACGTCAACCCTAGTTAGCCCCGTTGAGCCTAAACATTTTATTCTTTATCACCCGAATCACCAAGTCACTCAACCAAAAAGCCTTCAACAAAACCCATTTTTCGTTAAAGACACGATTTGGTTTATTTAAAAAAAAAGGAAAAGGAAAAGAAAAGAAAAGAAAAAAGAGAAAAAAGAAAGAAAAATTTGGTCTTTTACCGGCAGACCTAAAAGAACTGGAATGCATTCTTTTGATTTTAATTTGCTTTGTTGCCTTCATCATGCAAAACCAGGACTTCCCCCGGGAATCCGCGAACAAATTTACAACCTCACGTACGACGCAAGAAAGAAATGGCGAAAAAAGGAACAAGTTCCGCCATTTTGTGGAATTTCAAAAGCGCTATAAAGAGACGGGCAAAAAGATACGAAAGATGCCCGAATTGTGGAAATTGGTCACACGATGGAAAATGCAAAAAGAACCAAACTGAATCCCAATACGAATACACAGAAATGATCCGATTGGGTGCTATTAGGCTTCAAGCCGAACGATCCTTACGAAAGGATAGTTTTGTGTATCTTCGGGTAAAGGATGAAGTAAGATTCCTGAAAGCAAAATACGGTCTTGACAATCTGACCTTAAACGAGTCCTCAAGTTAGCATATCCCTTCTAGCTTGAAGTATTGTATAGGAAACTTTTTACTGCTTTCCTTGTAGTTTATGTTAGAAAAATAAACCAAGACCGTCGTCTTTAGCATTTAGCCACTTTTTCCAAACATTCCACACCCGAGCCCGAGCCAAGTTACAACCCATCAAAAGACCTAATGATTTATGCAAGTAAATATCTAAGTAGGTGGAGAATTGATCCCTTAGCAAGCTTATGATTCCACACGTATTCATGCTAGGAAATGAGCGTATTAGTCATACTTCATCTTATGTATGATTCCATATATTCAGCCGAGCGTGAGAGTATTTTGTGAGGAGTGTGGATTTTGCATGATTATAATCTTTACTAACAATCCCATTGCTTGCTAGGATATCATTCTATACATGCTTAAAATGTTTGCATTTGGATGAAATAATTTTTACTTGCATATTTCCCGAAAGACATATTTATCTTTTGTTTTATTTGTTTTTTGGTGGAGTTGTCATTTTAAGTGATTTGCTTGAGGACAAGCAAAGTTTAAGTGTGGGGATATTTGATGTGCTCCAAATTACACATATAAACACTATCAAAAGCACATCATTTATTTCTTGATTCCTCCCGAAATATGGTGATTACGTACTTAAAATCTTTTAATTGTGTTTTCAGGTGTTGTGAAGGGCAAGATGGACAAAAGGAGCACAATGGACAAGAAATTTAAGAAATCCAAGCTTAAAGCTCCAAGCAGGGGGCCATTCCTCATTATGCACGCCCCCATGCCTTGCCTGAAACACGCCCCCGTGCTAATTTGGCACACCCCCGTGATTGGACATCTGACAGGACAAAAGTACTGTCCCCCAAAAGTGATCACGGGGCCGTTCCCCATATGACCACGGGGCCGTGATACCCCCTTTCATGGGGCCGTGCCTATTTTGTCACGGGGCTGTGCCCCGACAGCTCCTGCACATACGAACCGACCAACTTTCGTAAGCATTGTACTAACACGGGGCCGTGCCTTTTTGTCACGGGGCCATGCTTAAACACTCCGAGAAGCCTATAAATAGAGGTCCAAGCTCTTCATTTTGCAAGCTTTTGGTGGAAGGGACACTCTACAGAATTCTCTCGGGAATCAAGTTTTGAAGATTATTTGGAGGCTCGGGAGGTGCATACAACACTTAGAAGAAGTTCGGGATTATCTAAACACCATCCATTGTGGATCATTGGTTTGATTTTTCTATTTTATCAATGAATCCATATCTATCTTCTATGTTGTTTGTTACATTACAGCTCGTCATGAGCTAAACTTTTATTATCATCCTACTTGGATGAAACTTATGTAATTTGTGATGAATTAATGGTGTGATAAATATTATGTTAATGTTATGGTGGTCTTGGGAAAACTTTTGATGGGTAGCACCTACATTTGAACGGGGGGTTATAAGTTTATGGTTTGTAATTGTGATTGTCATACACGGTTGAAAAACGTATGATCAACTTTTATTCATAAAAACTATGGCTAATTAACTAGAGATGGTTATTAAAAATCATAAGACCTTAACTTTCTAATCATTTACGGGTTCCCTTTTATTAGTCTGAGAAATCTACAGTAATTGTTATGGTTTTCTAAAATTAATGATATGTTAGAATAGAACTTGATCAACTCTTTTCTTACATTAAGTTATGTTTTCAGAAATCGTATGTCGAAAAGGGCACAAAAGATTTACCTACATCACTAGGGCCTTGACCTACGCAGTAAATCTCAGCCTGTGTTGGTCTTGGTCACTACGGAGCGGATAGACGAGAAATCGCGCCAGCTCATCTTTATAAACGTTAACACAATTACTTTATTCAATATCTTTAATCACACCATCACTTCATCACAATTACATAAGTGTAATCCAAGTTAGGATGATAGCCTTTATCCCTTGATTCTAAATCCAAAAGTTTCAACTTGTTTTACTTTATTTCTTATTTTTATCGTTAGTTTAAAACCCTAATTTATATCAATGCAATTCATCATTCTCTTAAACAAAAATTGATAGTCAATTACAAGGATTGTTGAGTAGTCTTCGTGTGTCCACGGATTGATACTCGGTTCTTACCATCACTATATTACCTCACGATAGGTGCACTTACCTTTTGTGTGTGTAGTTAGTAGTAGTAACAATCATTTAAAACTGAATCTGTGCGAAAATTCTTTATCAAAAATATATACTTTCACACCGCATCAATTCATAATCTGGAAAATAAGGTTCATTTCATAACAACAACAAACCCAAGAACATAAGGATCATTAATATGTGTTTGAACTAGCTATCAACAAGAAATAACAACCAAAGTGTGACATACAAACTACCTTTTGTATGCTGCTGAAATCGTGAATGAAACACTTTCCATAAGGGCTGCTAAAAACGTGATTTAGATGAAGATGGGGCTGCTTTTGAATGGCCAAAACATCAAAGTAGATGTCCTCAAGCTTCCATTCCTACAAGCATGATGCAGACACCTTTCTTGCTAGGATTTGTGCACCAAAATCGCAAGAACATGGCTGCTGAAAACCAATTTTCAGCCATAGTTTTTCTTCTTGGATGAGAGAAAATGTGTCTTCCATGTATGAGAGAGAGAGCTGAATTGGAGAGTGTGTTTTTTGTGTTAATGGGTGTGTATTCTCAAGACAACAAAATGACCAAAAGTACCCTTCAAGGGGCGGCCACATTGTCTTTTAAATGGGTTTCCCCCCATTTTAAAACACCCACTTAAATTGTTACTAGTTGTATTATTAATAGTTATATAATTAACCTTTTAAATATATAACTTAAACACACACTTTTATTATTTGATGTTATTTAACAAACTTAAATAATATTACAAATAATTTCCATGAACAAAATATCCTTAGAAGTTGTTCTTTCTCACATACAATTTATTTAGAAAACCCATTTCCTAAATTGGTGTAATTATTTAATTGCATGGTCATATCATCAATTAAATAATAATTGGTGTTTGCTAAGCTTGTTATTGGGTATGACCCGATTTGGATCATGACGTACTAACCACATCAATATTCAATGTGTCTTGGGCATAAAGAATCCAACATATATATATATATACATACATATATATATATACATACATATATATATACATACATATATATATACATATATATATATACATATATATATACATATATATCTATACTATATATATAAACAAATGAGAAGGACAAAATGGTCATTTGACCAAAATCTCTTAAAATTAAGAGTTGTACAACTCTTTTAGCAAACATTACAACCCTTAAAGCTTGAAAACATCCAGCCACAAAACTTTCCCGCTCAAAACAAGCTGAGCTGCTTTCAAATCTAATTTCAAAAATCATGAAATTCAGTTTCATGAGTTAGAGTAACAACTTTTAGGTTTCAAAAACAACAACTCATATTCCATCTCTCTCGCAACCACTGCAACTATCGACCAAAAATGTCATCGATGGTGGCATCATCTCCGGCAACCAGATCTCCGGCGATAATCAACCACCGAAGCAATTCTCCACTACCTTTAGTCATCACTCTCAACTGCATCGAAGACACAACCATCAAACACCAATACCTCACTGGAATCGCACAAGTCGAGCACGTGCCCCTGAGTCTCCTCGCACAGGCCAAAATCGAATCCTCCGCAGCTGTTATTGTCCATTCGCTTGCATTCCTCCCACGCGCCATGCAACGCCGCCTTCAGCCGTGGCAGATCGTGTTATGCCTCGGCTCGGCTGATAGTGTAGTGGATTCCGCAATCGCCGCTGTTATTGTTCCAATATAACATTAATGTGACACTCTCTGTCTAACTAACATGTGCTAAAATATTTGACTTTAATAATGTTGCAATATTTTGTCATGCCCTTCTAACCTTTGTGAAGATGAGTTTGGACGAGTTCCTTTTGATGGTTGTGGCACCTTTACATGCCTGGAACTCCATTTTCTAAAATTCCTTCCAATAGTCCTTTTGGATTATATTCTATATTCACCATTTCTTCATTATGATTTTATTATGATGCTCCTGTTATCCCGATGAACTTTTAGTCCTTAAATTTTGGAGTAATCTTACTTTGGAACTTCGACTTGTTATTGTTGAACTGTTAATTGGAGCTCCTTTCATACTGCTCATTTGGGTATGTGGTATTAAATTGTGTTTAGTTTTGGTGTTTGTAATGTATGCCATTGGATTCTTTTGGGTTGTGATTGATTATGTTTAGTGATTTGTGACTTGGGTATACACTGATATATTTGAAATGATTCTAGGGTTTGTTTTCAATTCTTATCAACTGCTTTGTTATAGGTTATTAGTTAATGTACATTTTCATATTAGATTGCGGTTTATGCTTGGCTTTGGATCAAGTTTGGGTTTGTATTGTTCATTGATTGATTGCCTTTTTTTCTTATAGTTTATCCACTGCAATTGCAGCACATAGTTTGTCTTCTGCTACTGGAGTTTCAAAACTTAAACCAAAATCCTTAAACAGTTCCAACTCAGCAGCAAAAGGATCAGTCAGAGAAACTACACAAAAGAGTAATCCTGTATCTAGAACTAAAGCTCCAATGAACAAGAAGATGGAAAAGAACTGCAAGAAGACAATCAAACAATAATCCAACAAAGAGAAACATAAGGTTAAGGCAGAGGGAATGAAACCTGCAGATGAAAAAGGTAACTTGAAACTTTGGTGAATTTATAATTTTATATGATAAAATACATCATAATGACAATTGCTAATTCATAAGTTTTGAAATTAGTGGCATTTAATTTGGCAGTTCAAATGGACACAACTCCTAAGGAGGAAGTGATAGAAGAAAACAAAGAGAATGTGGTAAGAGACCACTTGAACTTATGAGTATTGAGGTATGTCTCTGGAATGTTACAAATTTAGTTTTCTCATAGTTTTGCCATTCATTATGTCCGTTTTTTATAATATGTTATCTAGAAGAAAGCAAGAACCCTAATAAAATGGTAGTTGATATTACAAGTAGCTTAATGCATTCTGCAACGGTTAAAATTTAGTTGGATCAACTATAGAGGACTAGATCTATGAATGGGGACTGAAATAAGTTGTGAGAAATCTAAATTTGAGGCACTTTTGAAATGTAAGCAGTAGGTTCAATTCCATTAGGTACTTCTTCAAGATTATGTTTCTTTGGAGAGGTTAAAATTTAGTTTTGGGGGTGAAAGAAGTAGCCTAGGGACTGTTTTTTGCGTCGAAAAAATATAAGCTGCAATAGGTGATTAAAAACACAATTGGAAACTGAAATTTGGTGATCTCTTTATCCGGGTAAATGGTAGATGTATTAAAAACAAAATTGGAAATTGAAACAAGATTTATAAACTAATAGAAAATGAGTACCGCATTGTAAATTGTCGCCGCCGCATCGCGCGGGTACCTCTACTAGTATACATACATATATATACATATATATAGATACATATATATATACATATATATACACATATATACATATATATATACATATATATATACATATATATATACATATACATATATATATATATACATACATATATATATACTAGGTTAGAACTCATGTATTACATGAGTGGAATAAATAAAATATATCAAAACCATTAGTTTTATAATATTTTATTTTCTAGATGTTGTTAGTCATTTGTGAAATAAAAATATAATGAGTATTTAAAAGTTATAACAGATAATTAAATTAGAAATTATTACTCTATATTTAATGATAAAGTATGTCTAAAATCATATAACTTAATATATATTAAAAATTACTAAAATATTAGTATTTATATTTTAGATGTCTAATAATTTAGTTTACTTATTTCTATTCTATTTATTCGCTTTTGTCGGTGGGCTACAGGTCTCCGAGCCCTAATCCTCTACCCATCTCCGATCCACCCCTCCGGCGAAAGCGTCGCCACCATCTCCGATCCACCCCTCCGGCTAAAGTGTCGCCATTAAGGTCATCAACAAGGATCAGATCAACGATCAAGGAATGGTGGAGCAGATCCAAGACGATGAAATCAACGATGAAACAACTCTATTTGGCGGTAAAAGCAGTCGATTATGCGTGGAAGGGAACAGATCCGAGATGGTGATGGAGCGAAAGAGGAATCGAAGAGGAGTGGAGAGGGGGAGAAGAAGAAGGAGGTCAGATGAGTGTGTTGCATTATGCGTATCTGCCGTCTTCTCCGGCTCATCGAAGGATTAAGGAGTCTCCGCTTAGTTCTGATGCTATCTTCAAGCAGGTTTTGCTTTGCTTTGATTTGTGCGTATTTGTTTGTTAACTGCTCTTCAAGTCGTTTTAAGAATCGGAAGATAAAACTGTAGTGATATTGATAGAATAGGGAGTAGGTGGTGCTATTGATTGATGTGAAGTGTGTTCTTGATATAAAGAGGAGGTATCAAGAATTTAGGTTACTTAAATGACTGAATGGATTTGAAATTGGCTTCAATTTTGTTCGAGAGTAATGGTTTGTTTATAAGTTGGAACTGAATAGAAGGGAAGAATGCAGGTTAGAATGTTTGGGTAGTCATGGTAGATCATATTGTTCTGGCACATAGGTTTGGTGGAAGAATAAGAACTGAAATCTTTTACTCTTAGATCTTTCAACCAATCCCAAACAATTTATTTTTGAAACGTATATGCTTGTGCAGTGATTAGTTGAGTAGTGTGATTGTAGAATTTTTATCAAGCAATGGCTAGAAACCAAGAGTATAATTTGTTGTAGATATAGTGTTTTACATGTGTAAATTGTAATTTCAGCTGGTCAATAGGGTCCTATATAATGACTAGTGTAGAAAGAACAAAAGTTGATTTCTTAGAAAGATGAAGCTATCTTGAGAGGTTCACACCTGATGATAGACGGTTTAGATGAAAGTGTCACTGTGTGTCATAGTATTGACAATTTCCAATGAGCTCATCAATACATGAATTTGGATGATTCAGCTTTATAGGATCAGAAAGTTAAAAAGTGGGAACATAATAACTTACAGTTTAGCATAGCATACACCTTTATTGTCAATAAGTTCTTATCTTCTCGGATACTAATAACATAATTAATGATATCTTTGTTGTAATTTTTTATTTGTTTGTGTAATTTAATATTTTATATACATATTAATCCCTTATGTCGGTGGCTTCATTGATGTCGATGATGATGAACGAGTCTTATGTTGATTTTCTTATGTGGGTTACTTGACGATGAGTATCTATTCATCTGAGATGGATCGTTTGGGTTTGTTTTATGATTTGGATGAGGTCAGACCCTAATTTGTCCCTGATTGCTGCTCATTTGTTTACGATTGCTATTGTCGATTATTGTTTATAAGTGGTCGATGATGTTGAACTGTTGTTCATCTGAGGCCTGCATTCGTGTGCATGATGTTGAGCGCACGCTCATCTAAGACATGCTAAAAGGTAGTTGTAAATGTGTACTCCTGTTAACTGCAATCAACAATCAACCACCAGTAGCATATCGGAGTATTTGATTGACATGCATCCCGGTTGGCACGTTGAAGATTTTCTTGATTCTCCGGCGAACTTCTCGAAGGTATGTCACCGTTTATCTATTTTAAGTTTAATCAACAGTTTCATACACCCTTTTGATTTAATTGAAGAAATTGCAGGTGGGTGACAACGATCCGGGGCCGAGTAAAAGGCTTTCCTCAGGTTCCGAGTATAAGGTTTTACTCTGATTTACAGGTTTGTACTCTCCGTTTTAATTCCCGGTTTGTGTATTTGGGTTTTTGTCATGTCCAGGATGCTCCCGGAGGTCTCTCTTCTTCTCTCTCTCACGTTTATTAGCTTTATCTCTATAATTGCGATTGTTGTACTGTATGTGTCTGTGTGTATGCACGTGTATGATTTGATTGTGGTTATGCGTTTATTGTGCAAGTATATGTCTATATTTCTGAAGAATTGTAATATGTTTCTATATGTTAATGTAATTGAGTAAAAAGCTATTATGATTTAGGGCTATTGGTGAAATTTAGGGATTAGTTTCTGCGAGAGTTAGAGTGGTTGTAAGATTAAGATCACGAAACAGCGAGGAGCTCACAACAGATGCTGATTTTGCTGATTATAGGTTATGGGTCAGCTTAGTGACATTGGTTGTGGGTCAAAATGGGTGACATTGGTTATGGATTGAAACCATTGATATTTGGTACAGGTCAGCTTGGGAGATATTAGTTATGGGCCAAAATGGGTGATAATGGTTATGGCCCAAAACGGGTGATATTGGTTATGGCTTAAAATGATTAAAATTTGGTATGGGTCAACATGGGTGGTATTGGTTATGGGTCAAAACAGGTGGCATTGGTTATGGCTCATAACAGGCGTATAAGTTATGGGTGATAACGGGTGGGATTAATTATAGTCAAAACGATTGATATTTGGTTAGATCAAAAGTGGTGGTATTGGTTATGGGTCAAAAAATATGGAATTGATATGTTAAAATGAGTGATATAGGTTATGGGTCAACTTTGTGGTATTGGTTGTGGGTTAAAATAAGTAATATTGGTTAGGGGTCGAAATGGTTGATATTTGGTATGGACCAGCTTGGGTGATATCAGTGATATTGGTTATGGCTCAAAACTATTGAAATTTGGTATGGGTCAACATGGGTGGCATTGGTTATGGCGTATGGGTGAAAACGTATGGTATTGGTTATAGGTCAAAATGGGTTGTATTGGTTATGGGTCAGTATGAATGGTGTTTGGTATGTGTCAAAATGGGTGATATTTGGTATGGGTCAAAATGGATGGTATTGGTAATGGGTTAAAATAAATGGCGCAGGGTAATTTAGGTGGTGGTCTTGGAGGCAACATGACCAGATATACAACATACAACCATTGACTGTCATGCATCTTCAACCGGGTTAGTTTGTTATTGTGTAGTTTTATGTTTAGTTCTGCTTAGTGCAACAAATCCCGCGGCATCGCGCGGGTATGTTTGCTAGTTTACAATATTATCATTTAGTATGCGAGAGACAATAAACAAAAATATATATATTTGTTTCAACATATTTTCGTAAAAAAGGAAAGTCAAATTGATTGTTTTTAAAATTTTCTTATTTATTTATTATGAGAGAGAGGCGGGAAAATTATTTTTTTGATATGCTAGAATGATGACACGTGTCATTTGATATGCTAAAATGATGACATGTGTCTTAGAAAAACCTTCTTTTATTGTATATTATTATAGATACATATATGTATATATATATATATATATATATATAAATATAAATGTATATATATATATATGTAACAGCCCAACGTAACCGCACCATGATATTGTCCGTTTTGGCCGGGACGAACCACCATCGCCTCACGGTTTTGTTTTCACCTGAACCGGGACGTACCACCATCGCCCAGGCAAAACGCGTCACAGTAGGGAAGGTCTCATGCCCCTTATAAAGAAGCATTCGTTCTCCTTCCCAACCAATGTGGGATGTTACAATCCACCCCCCTTAGGGAGCCCAGCGTCCTCACTGGCAC
This sequence comes from Flaveria linearis, assembly GCA_024085815.1. Taxonomy (NCBI): domain Eukaryota; kingdom Viridiplantae; phylum Streptophyta; class Magnoliopsida; order Asterales; family Asteraceae; genus Flaveria; species Flaveria linearis. The sequence goes on from JABSNV010000336.1 coordinate 83,191, forward strand.
ACTGGCCCGACCCTGGCTCTGATACCATCTGTAACAGCTCAACGTAACCGCACTATGATATTATCTGCTTTGAACGAGACGAACCACCATCACCTCACGGTTTTGTTTTCACATAAACCGGGACGAACCACCATCGCCCAGGCAAAACGCGTCACAGTTGGGAAGGTCTCAAGCCCCTTATAAAGAAGCATTCGTTCTCCTTCCCAACCAATGTGGAATGTTACAATATATGTATATATATGTATATATATATATGTATATATATATATGTATATATATATATGTATATATATGTATATATATATATGTATATATATATGTATATATATATGTATATATATGTATATATATATATGTATATATATGTATGTATATGTGTGTGTATAGGTATAGTGTTTTTTAGAAGTTATTATTGTTTATTATTCATAATAGAACATGTTGTTCTCCGATTTACATTTGTTATGTTATCACATTATAGTAAAAAATTTAATGTATATTTATTTTGCTATTTAATTCATGAAAGGATTCAAAATGAGAGCAAGAGATTCGAAAGTAAGTCGAGTGGTCATCATCAGTCGATGGCATTGATATTCTGACACTTGTCAAGTGAAAGGCGTTGGCACATTCAGGCACTGGTCATGTTGCGAGAAGTATAACACCTGATGTGTCAGGTACAATGATTTCGACACTGGATCGGACCAGCCAGTCGAACCGGTCTGACCGGGAATCGGAGGCCATGCACACTACAAGAAAAATGATTTTTAGGAAGGAAATTCTATAGTAAGGACATAATATCCTTACTATAACACATTAAAAGACAAAAAAAAGTAGGGCCAGTTGATTTTCTAGTTTGACCAAACATTTAGCAAGGGCAATGTTCTCGCAACACAATTTTTAGGTTTTTTTGTTTTTTAATTAATTTTATTGATTATTAAAATATATAAAAGTATGGGACCTTTTTGTTGACTAAATCTATAGCAAGAACAATATCCACGCTATAGGTAAATACGGACGTTTTTATTTTCAATTCCCACCAAACTTAAAAAATACCAAGTAAATACGTATTTTCGATTCCCTCCAAAACTAAAAAAATCCCGGTTCATATATTGTGAGGAGATTGTTCTCGCTGAAAGTATTTTTAAATTTTAATTTTGTTTTTAATAGAAATACAAAATATTGTATTTAAAAATATTTTCAGTTTCCATAAATGAAAGAAAAATCCACTCATATTTGTCATAGTGTATGCGTGTGTATGTTATATATATATATATATATATATATATATATATATATATATATATATATATATATGTGTGTGTGTGTGTGTGTGTGTATATATATGTAGTGTTTGTTTGTATGTATATATGCATGACACGTATTTATTACATGTATGTGTGTATGGTGTATGTATATATCATGTATGTATGTATAATATGTATGACATGTTTGTATTTAATTATCACATATATAATATACAATGTATTTATGTATGTACATACACAAGGCATGTATGATGTACAATGTACAATGTATAATGTATGTATCTATGTATGGATATACTGTGTGTGTATGTATGACATGTTGCATATACGTATCATATGTATAATGTACAATGTATGTAATACATGTATATATGCATCGACCAAATTTATGAGGTTTTGCATCTACCCAAGGAGGCTATTCAAGGCAGTCCTGTTTTAATGAGGTGGATGTATCCATTTGAAAGATATATGAAGAAGCTAAATATTATGTTAGAAAGAAGGCTAGGCCCAAAGTTTCTATAGCATGTAAGGCCTCGTTCCGGGGACGCTTACAGCTGGCCAATCATCGCACATAAAAGATATAATTACATTTGTATTTCGTGAAACATCGCAGCGGAACATTTAAATAACTTTCATTTCTATATAAATGCTTTTGCAAGTTAATACAACATTCATTACAAAACATCATTTGTTCGCGTTACAATGCAAAAACATTAAACAAAAGAATGCCATCCAAAAGAGCCGAGTAGCCGCCCCATGCCATCCTCAACAACCATTACCTGCCAACTGGAAACACATCAAAGTCAGCGTTGCTGAGTGAGTTCTAGTTTCATAAATAAAATACTTTACTTTTGTTAAAACCGTTCTGTACTTTCTTTCAAAACATACTATACTTTCATACATGATCACACATCATACGTACACAGAGATAATATCATTATTACCTTTCTTTACGTTCGTTAACTTTCATTCATTCAACGTACATCAATATCATTCATTTGTCATCTAGATCCCGTCAGGCTTTACCCTCCTCCCGGTACACAGCCACGATTACTGAGATCGAATGACAAGGATCTCGTTTCGTTCTTTATTATGATATTTCGTTAACGTTCAATTCATACATTCTTTCATTCGTACGTTCATTTCGTTCGATGCCATGTACATTACCCCGAACATTATGCACGAAGCTGGTTACTGGGCCTGAGGTCTTTCATAGACCTCAAATTTTATCCACGAAGCTGACTCCAGTACCTAGGGCAAGTACATTCACCACTTATCTTTTCTCTTTCATTCCGGATCAATGTCATGTGCTATACCCCGAACATTGTGCACGAAGCTGGTTACTGGGCCTGAGGTCTTTCATAGACCTCGAACATTGTGCACGAAGCTGACTCCAACACATAGGGCAAGCGGCAAGGATCCCATACCTATGGTCAATCACAACGATTGGACCCCAGTGTGCATCCTTTTAGGGTAGCTAACCCGCACACAGTTGAGCTAACACCTTTATTAGGTGTGAACCTCCATAAATCTGCTTGAAAGCCTTTCTTACTTTCATTCATTCGTTCGTTAATGCATACATTCATTCATCCGTTCGTTAATGCATGCATTCATTCATCATGTTCCTCTTTCATTATCTTCCACTTTACGTTACATAATACTTTCGTTCCGTTTATTAACATAACACGTAAATCCACAGGAAAGATAAACATATGTCATAATAAGGAACATCAACATACACAGTAGCATCACCATACAGGGCATCATCATACATACATAACATACATCATGCATAAACATGCAACATAATCATTCCCAACATACCCTCTAAGACCCCAACAATCATCTTACTTGAACTTACGTGAACTTCCACATCAAAACTTGCATCTGCACTTTCCCCCGAATGTCAGAAATTAAACTACGCTTTTCCTCGGGTACACCAGTCCTATTTGGGCGTATGGGCACCCTTCAGTCGCATGGCCTCCAGGCGACTAAACATCATGCGAATGGACCAATGAAGATGAACACCAATGCAAATGAACATCCCAGTCCTGCGAATGGACCTCATACGGATGAACACTAATGCAGATGGACACTTGTGCGAATAGGCCCTCAGTCGCATGACTCCCCATACGACTGGCCCCCTAATCATGCGAATGAACCTCAACCATACGAATGAACCTCAATCGCACCCCATTCGGCCGCATGGCCTCCAGTCGGTCGTCTAGCCCTAACTGATGCAGAATGCAGTTCATCCCGAACCCAATCTGCCATTTTCAACCTCCAAGCTCATCCAAACCCATTCTAAGCCCAAATCAACCATCCTAAACCTTAGGAATGCATACCACAACACCATTCAAGCACACACAAGCTCGGAAACAAACTCCAAACACATCACCCGTAAACACACACAAATGGGTCAAACACACAAACACATAAAACGGGTTTCAGATGTGTTCCAGCCCCAAACTAGTTGAAAACATGTAAAAGAGGGGTCCTAGAACTCACGCAAACAACCCCGTCGAGTAGAGCTTCGATTTGACCCGCTACACGACAATTTTGCATACTTGAATCCACCCAAACCAACTTTTCTCTCTTCTCCTCTCTTTTGCTGAATTTTCACAAGTCGGGGGAGGGTGTGGGCTGCCCTCCCCTCTTAATCCCCCACTCTTCCAAACTTTCTACCGTTTTGGCATGTTTGGTCCCTCGACTTTGGACTTTGTTTCTTTTTCTTCTTTCGTCGGCTTTAAGGAAAATATCCGGGCATTACAAGTCCACCCCCTTATATAGGTTTCGTCCCCGAAACCTATCATTCCTTGAATAAACGTGGGTAGTGATGTCTTATTTCTTCTTCGGTCTCCCACGTTGACTCGAATCCCTTCCTGTGCTTCCACTGTACACACACAAGAGGGACCACTTTATTTCTCAGCCTCTTCTCCTTTCGATCGATGATTGTCACTGGTTGCTCCACATAATTGAGCCGTTTGTCTACTTCGATATCCTTCAGTGGAACAATCATTTCTTCATCTGCCAAACACTTCCTTAGACGGGATACGTGGAATGTCAAGTGAATTCCACTTAACTCATCTTGTAACTCCAATCTACAGGCCACCTCTCCTACTCGCGCAACGATTTGGAAAGGGCCTATGTATCTCGGGCTCAACTTGCCCCGCTTTTGGAAACAAATGATACCCTTCCAAGGTGAGACCTTCAACATAACCCGGTCACCCACCTGGAACTCAATCGGTCTGCGTCGTTTATCAGCATATGACTTCTGTCTATCTTTGGCTGCCTTCATGAAGGCTTTGATCCTTTCAATCTTTTCAGTCATAGCCTCAATCACCTCAAGGCTCCCTAACTTTTTATGACCAATATCACCCCAACAAACGAGTGTTCTATATCTCCTACCGTATAGCATCTCATAAGGTGGCATACCAATGCTAGCATGATAGCTATTGTTGTATGATAATTCAGCTAACGGTAAGTGGTCATCCCAACTTCTCCCAAAATCAATCACACATGCCCGCAGCATGTCCTCCAATGTCTAAATGGTCCTTTCTGACTGACCATCAGTCTGGGATGACAAGCCATGCTAATATGTCACCTCGTCCCCATGGCGTCGTGGAATTTCTTCTAGAATTTGGATGTAAACTGGGTGTCACGATCAGACACAATAGAAACCGACACACCATGACAAGTTACGATTTCCTTGATGAACAGATCAGCTAACCTCTCAGATGAATATGTCTCGCGGATCGGTAGGAAGTGAGCACTCTTCATCAAGCGGTCAACAGTCACCCATATAGCATCATACCCTTTCGGAATACGCGACAGCTTCGTAATGAAATCCATGGTGATGTGCTCCCACTTCCATTCCGGTATATCCAAATGTTGGATCTTCCCATACGGCTTTTGATGCTCGGCCTTCACTTGTAAGCAAGTAAGGCACTTACTCACATACTCCACTACGTCACGCTTCATACCCGGCCACCAATAATCTTTCTTCATGTCTTGGTACATCTTTGTAGCACTGGGATGAATAGAGTATCGAGTCATATGAGCTTCATCCATAATCTTCACCCGTAGATCCCCAAAACGAGGAATCCACATTCATCCAAACCGGGTTCTAACACCAAATGTGTTTTCACCTAACTCCGCAACCAGACCTCTCATTCTTTCAGATTTAAGATGATCTTCTTTTAATGCATCATCTTGAAACTCTTTGACTTGCTTCATCATATCAGAGTTCATAATCAGCTGGTATGCCTTCACCCGAATTGGCTCGGGTCTTTCCTTTTGGCTAAGGGCATCCGCCACAACGTTGGCTTTGCCCGGATGATAATGGATCTTACAGTCATAATCCTTTATGAGCTCCAACCATCTTCTCTGCCTCATGTTCAAGTCTTTCTGCTCGAAGAAATACTTCAAGCTCTTGTGGTCAGTGAATATGGTGCACTTCGTCCCATACAGGTAGTGCCTCCAAATCTTTAACGTGAAGACCACAACTGCTAGCTCCAAATCATGAGTAGGGTAGTTAACCTCATGAACCTTCAATTGTCGGGATGCATAGGCTATAACCTTCCCTCTCTGCATTAACACGCACCCTAACCCCATGTAGGAAGCATCAGAATAAACCACCAGATCCTCACTTCCATCGGGTAATGATTATACTGGAGCTTGAGTCAACCTCACCTTTAATTCCCCAAATGCTTTCTCCTGAGCTTGACCCCACACAAACTTTACATCCTTACGGGTCAACTTGGTTAGTGGAGAAGCGATCTTTGAGAAGTCTTGAATGAATCTTCTGTAATAGCCTGCCAAACCCAAGAAACTAAGGATCTCGGATGGCGTCTTGAGAGACTTACATTGCATCACCGCTTCCACCTTTGTCGGATCCACCATAATCCCCTCTGGATTCACCACCTGACCCAAGAATTGAACTTCACGCAACCAGAACGCGCATTTGGAGAACTTGGCATACAACTTCTCCCTTCTCAACGTCTCCAACACCTCTCGAATGTGACCGGCATGCTCTATCTCGCTCTTTGAATAAATCAGGATATCATCAATAAACACAATCACTGATTTATCCAACATCGGCCGACATACTCGATTCATCAAGTCCATAAAAGCAGCTGGGGTGTTGGTCAACCCAAATGACATAACGAGGAACTCGTAGTGACCATAACGCGTGCGAAAAGTTGTTTTAGGAATATCCTGCTCTTTCACCTTTAGCTGATGGTAGCTACATCGAAGGTTGATCCTTGAAAACCAACTGGCACCTTGAAGCTGATCGAACAGATCATCTTTTCTTGGTAAGGGGTATCGGTTCTTCACCGTCAACTTGTTCAGCTCACGGTAGTCAATACACATCCTCATACTACCGTCCTTCTTCTTCACGAATAAGACCGGGGCACCCCAAGGAGGGATACTCGGTCAATAAACCCCTTATCAAGCAGCTCTTGCAGTTGCTCCATCAACTCTTTCATCTCTGTCGGAGCCAACCGATACGGTGCCTTGGCAACAGGTTGAGCACCCGGTATCAAATCAATCTGAAACTCGATCTCTCGATCAGGTGGCACTACTGGTAAATCTTTTGGGAACACGTCTAGAAAGTCACACACGACTGGAACATCGGATAGTTATGGTGTTGGCGTATCCACATCCTTCAAATAGGCCAAGTAGACGCTACATCCACGCCTCATACACTTTCCCGCCACCGCCATTAAGATTACTTTCAGGATCGTCGTGACTCGATCCCCATAAACAGTTACCAAACTCCCATCAGGCGTTGTCAAACGAATCATCTTCTTGTGACACATGATGTTCGCCTCGAAGTCCGCCAACCAATCCATCCCAAGAACCAAATCGAAACCACCTAAGGTCATCACAAATAGGCTAACAGGAAACTTATGACCTTCTAGTTCCACATCACAGTCCTCTATCATCTCAGAAATCCTGGTAGACTTACCTATGGTAGTTTATACATCAAAGGGCGCATCAACACATCTACTACTAACGGGCAGCTTAGTACAGAAAGCAGCAGAAATAAAACTTTTACTAGCACCAGAATCGAACAACACAGAAGCTAAAGTCTGGTTCACTAGAAACATACCGGACACAACATCAGGGTCTGTCCTAGCTTCCTCTTGTGTCATGGTGAATGCCCTGGTGCTCGACCTTGGTCCTTCGCTCCCCGTCTTCTTCACCCTGGAACCCTCGGCCCTTGGCTTCTTACAGTCTTTACTCATATGACCACTTTCCCCATAGTTGAAGCACCTTGTGCTCCTGCAATCCCTAGCCATATGACCAGGCTTCCCATACTTGAAGCACACATTCAACCCCCACCTACACGCGCCACTGTGCTCCTTCCCACATTTGCCACACTTTTTTGATCCCGTACCCGTTATGGCTTCACGACGATCATCCACCCGTGCCTTATTGTTACCCGTCGAGGCATCACCCCGACCAAACCTCTTCCTATTCCAGTTTCGATCACCACCACCCTTCCTACTACCTTCAACCATCACCACTACAGCCCTCTCATCATATAACCTCCCCGCCAAGTCCACCGCCGACCTAAACGTGCTCGGTCGGGCAGCGATCATGTGCCTGCGAATATCCGCTGGCAAACCCTGAATGTACCTCTTAATCTTTCATGACAGAGGCGTCACCTGATCCAGCACCAGACGTGCCATCTCGTTGAACTTTGTGGTGTACTGCTGATGTGTCATGGTTCTCGCTTCCAGTTGCAGGAATTCCCTCTCAACCTTGTCCATCTCCCGGTGAGGACATAACTCCTCAATAACCAACTTCTTCAGCTCCGACCATCTCATTCTCCCAATAGCCCTGCTACCCTCGGCATGGACTATGTTGTCCCACCAGCATAAAGCCGAGTCCATAAAAGAATGGACAGCAAACTTTACCTTTTGATCCTCCCGGCACTCGCTGATATTCAATACAGCTTCCATCTCTCTCACCCATCGGTGAGTAGCAGCAGCAGTGCCATTTCCATCGTAGGTAGGGGCTTACACCTTTGAAATGCCCCGTAGTTACAGCCTCGTACCGGCTCCTACACAGGCTCTTCCTCCTCCTCCTCATCATTAGAGGGAATCGTCTTAGTCTCCGGTTGCTCCCGACCTCCCGACGACCGGTTCCCCTCCCCTCTTTCTCCTTCCTTTACAGCCTTAATTACTTCGGTCACCACAGACGGTAAGATCGTCTGCATGACTTGATGAACTTCTTCCACAACAGCCTCCTTTACTGAGGCTCTCAAATTAGCGCTCTCATCTCCACCCTCCGGATAAGGGGTCTCGGGTCCTTCCTGAACCACCTTTTCAACCCTATGTCTTCCTCTTTTGGCCGCGGTTCAGCACCAAGCCCACCACGACCTCTACCCCTTGAAGCTTTAGAAGATCTACCACCGGCCATCCTCTAACACACAATGAAAGATTCAAACACCAATACGGTCATTCAAGGGAACCGCTCAGTTTATGTCAAGTATAGTAAGTCCCAAATTACAGTGGCCAGTTGTGATTAGCCACTTACTTTGCTCTTCATACCCCAAGCATTACCTATCCTGACTACAACAGTATTTAAATCTACAAACAGCACATAACCACATACCACGCGCATAAAATACCGGTTAATATTAAAGAAAATACCTGATGGCACGTAGCTACTCAGATTGGCATCCCTTCCCTTTCCGTCCCGTTCTCAGTTTAAGTTAAGGTTTATTTTGAAAATTTACCCATTTCACTTAAACTTTAGCTCTGATACCAACTTGTAAGGCCCCGTTCCCGGGACGCTTACAGCTGGCCAATCATCGCACATAAAAGATATAGTTACATTTGTATTTCATGAAACATCGCAGCGAAACATTAAATAACTTTCATTTCTATATAAATGCTTTTGCAAGTTAATACAACATTCATTACAAAACATCATTTGTTCGCATTACAATACAAAAACATTAAACAAAAGAATGACATCCAAAAGAGCCGAGTAGCCGCCCCGTGCCATCCTCGGCAACCATTACCTGCCAACTGGAAACACATCAAAGTCAGCGTTGCTGAGTGAGTTCTAGTTTTATAAATAAAATACTTTGCTTTCGTTAAAACCGTACTGTACTTTCTTTCAAAACATACTATACTTTCATACATGATCACACATCATACGTACACTTAGATAATATCATTATTATCTTTCTTTACGTTCATTAACTTTTGTTCATTCAACGTACATCAATATCATTCATTTCTCATCTAGATCCCATCAGGCTTTACCCTCCTCCTGGCACACAGCCACGATTACTGAGGTTGAATGACAAGGATCTCGTTTTGTTCTTTATTATGATATTTCGTTAACGTTCAATTCATACATTCTTTGATTCGTACGTTCATTTCGTTCGATGACATGTACATTACCCCGAACATTGTGCACGAAGCTGGTTACTGGGCTTGAGGTCTTTCATAGACCTCGAACATTATGCATGAAGCTGACTCTAGTACCTAGGGCAAGTACATTCACCACTTATCTTTTCTCTTTCATTCCGGATCAATGCCATGTGCTATACCCCAAACATTGTGCACGAAGCTGGTTACTGGGCCTGAGGTCTTTCATAGATCTCGAACATTATGCACGAAGCTGACTCCAGCACCTAGGGCAAGCGACAACGATCCCATACCTATGGTCAATCACAAGGATTGGACCCCAGTGTGCATCCTTCTAGGGTAGCTAACCCACACACAGTTGAGCTAACACCCTTCATTGGGTGTGAACCTCCATACATCTACTTGCAAGCCTTTTTTACTTTCATTCATTCGTTCGTTAATGCATGCATTCATTCATCATGTTCCTCTTTCATTATCTTCCACTTTACGTTATATAATACTTTCGTTCTGTTTATTAACATAACATGTAAATCCACAGGAAAGATAAACATACGTCATAATAAGGAACATCAATATACACAGTAACATCATCATACAGGGCATCATCATACATACATAACATACATCATGAATAAACATGCAACATAATCATGCCCAACATACCCTCTAAGACCCCAACAATCATCTTACTTGAACTTACGTGAACTTCCACGTCAAAACTTACATCTGTACTTTCCCCTGAATGTCTGAAATTAAACTACCCTTTTCCTCGGGTACACCAGCCCTCTTTAGGCGTATGGGCGAATGGACCAATGCGGATGAACACCAATACGGATGAACATCCCAGTCGTGCGAATAGACCTCATGCGGATGAACACTAATGCGGATGGACACCTGTATGAATGTGCCCTCAGTCGCATGACTCTCCATCCGACTGGCCCCCTAATCGTGCGAATGAACGTCAATCGTACGAATGAACCTCAATCGCACCCCATTCGGCCGCATGGCCTCCAGTCTGTCGCCTAGCCCTAACTGATGCAGAATGCAGTTCATCCCGAACCCAATCTACCATTTTCGACCTCCAAGCTCATCCAAACCCATTATAAGCCCAAATCAACCATCCTAAACCTTAGTAATGCATACCATAACACCATTCAAGCACACACAAGCTCGGAAACAAACTCCAAACGCATCACCTACAAACACACACAAATGGGTCAAACACACACACATAAAACAAGTTTCAGATGTGTTCCAGCCCTAAACCAGTTGAAAACATGTAAAAGAGTGGTCCTAGAACTCACACAAACAACCCCGTCGAGTAGAGCTTCGATTTGACCCGTTACACGACAATTTTGCACACTTGAATCCACCCGAACCAACTTTTCTCCCCTTTTCTCTCTTCTCCTCTCTTTTGCTGAATTTTCACAAGTGTGGGGAGGGTGTGGGCTGCCTTCCCCTCTTAATCCCCCACTCTTCCAAACTTTCTCCCGTTTTGGCAAGTTTGGTCCCCCTACTTTGGACTTTATTTCTTTTTCTTCTTTCGTCGGCTTTAAGGAAAATATCTGGGCGTTACATAGCAGAGGGTTATGTTGCTGAACAAGCGCTAACTTTCTGTTCAATATATCATCGGGATTTATCGACCAAATTTAATTGCCCGGATAGAAATAAGGACGCTCCAGCTCCAGCACGTGAGTTGCATGTGTTCTAATCAGTGTGTACGCTAATTAGCAAGAGTACAATGAAAGATTTGAATCTCGTACTTTGCACGAAAGTTTAATGGTTTGTACTTAATAACAACCCTGAGGTCTCCAAACACATCAGGTAAGTGCTCTTATTTCAAACCATCTTTTCATAATCTTTCTTTTCGATGATTCCAATAATATCATTAACATTTACATTGAGTTCACTATTACCATGCCCGGGAAAGATGCAGAATCTACATTTCCTGACTGGTTTAAGAAGAAGGTAACTCGTTGTGAGTATATTTCTCAACTTATTTGGAAACACTTACACCGGAAATGATTTACAACTTTTTTATTTTTATTTTTCATATATAGATCAATAAGATGAAAGTAGCTGCTATAGAATCACATTTTAGCCCTGAGTTACATTCTTTGGCAAATGAACCAATTTTTGCAAACACTTACACTGCTTGCATAGTTAATGGTATGAGGTTTGTGGTTCACAGTCGTGATACAAAGCCTACCACTTAGGACAGTGGTATTTCAACACCCGTGCTTAAAGGAGAGACTTTTAATGGTGTGTTGGAAGAGATTTTGGAGCTAACTTATATGCGTGATTACAAGGTTATGTTGTTTTGATGTAAATGGTTCAAAATCGATAAGCAACATTATGTTACCAAAAATAACATAACTAGCATTTCTATTCAGCATGAGTGGTTTAAAGGAGACCAGTACATTCTTGCTACACAAGCAAACTAAGTCTTTTATCTTCAAGACCCATCTAAAAGACAAGATTATTGGAAGGTCATCCAAGAGGTGAATCAACGTAAGTTTTGGGACAGAGATATTATGATAGAAGTTACTGAAGATGTCATCCATGATGACAATTCGAGTGCACTTGCATTGTTTGGGAACTTGGATGATTTGACTTATACTAGTTTAAGATGGGTCATGCCACCGAAGTTGAAGAGATTCATATTCCTGGCCGTCATGATGATGCTGAGTTTATTTATGATGATGACAATGATGATCCTGATAGTGATAAATCCGATAACGAACACGATAATGACAATGTAGCACGCAGTTATTCTAGTGATGAATCCGATTGAATTGTAATCATAATTTTTAATAACACCTTAATTCAAATCGATATATGTATTGACTTTTGTTATACTTTTATATTGATAATATGTTTATTGGGTTGTATTTCTATTGATCTCGAAAAACTAGTTCGCATTGTTGTATTTGGATTTTTAGATGGCTGATGTGGATGTTAGGGGATACGATGGTGATGGTCATGGTGATCCTCTACCGGGAGGATGGAATCGCACTTCAAGCTGTGCGACAATTCATAAGTTGTTTACTTGATTTGCATTTATTTTTACAAGGTCTTGTTTACTTGTATTTTTTTTATTTGTTCACTTGAATTTGTAGGGTCATCTAATAAAAGGAGGAAGACACAAACAAGGGGTTGCGTAAACGGTAGGAAAAGAATGGTCATAAGCCATTCCCTATTATTTTTGACTTTGAAGACTAGCAAACTATGAGACCAGTGGGGGATAACTCAAGTGACTTCATAAACCTCCTCGGGGATACTATAAGGACTATAGTCCTACTGAACTATAAATCTTGGAAATATGTCCCCGATGAGGCGATAACTGCCATATGGCCCCAATTGGAGGTTAAGATTGTTTAATATATTGAAACTTTAAATAATATACTCTGTTGCTAATTATTATATGTTTCTTTTATAAATTGCAGATTTATTATAATCTGGCACCTTATCTTGATCATCCGGGATACAAAATCCCATTCAAGGCTAGTATCATGAAGCTTTGCGTCGACCTCTATTCTGGTGCAAAACACAGATTCAAGTTAAAAAATTTCACCAAACTTAGGGGGTTGGAAAATAGAGATGTCATTTGCCAGAAGGTTCTGGAGGGTGTGACGTCTGAGATGTTGAATGAGATGGTCAATTCCTACTGCAGCGAAGACAATGTTTGCTGCTCGGCGGTGAACAAAAGTAATAGATCTTGTTACCGCTACCCAAGTTACCATGGGACCAAGTCTATTGTGTTGATCAAACATGACCGTGTAAGTTACTTTTAAAGCAATCATATACATACATATATATATATATATAATTGTAATGCAAGTTTGGTAGTATGTAGTATATGTTTTATGCATTTTTTGTTTAATTGTTATTAAGTATATGTTTTCACTTCATTTTATGTGTTACAGCTTCAGATGGATGAAAAATATCCGAGTCTAATCGAGAATTTCAAGGAGAGGTGCTCCAAAAATGGGAAAGTCTCATACCGCAACTTGCTCAATAACAATATCAAAGTAATCAGTTAGTTATTTGGCTTTTGTTAGTTTTAGGTACACATGTGGTTGATTATATATGGTTGAAAGTATTATTTAATTGTTTGTTTATTATTAGTTATAGGTACTTCCTTTGGTTATTTTGCATAAATGACTAGATTTATATGACATCGATTATTTATTATTTTGTAACTATATAGGATGAAATGAATGACCTATTTAACCGGCAAGAAGGTGCAACTAACCCGAGGACAGAGAAGGAGATCTTGGCTCAGGTATTGAGTACACGTCGCGGGTTTAACAGGGGTCGTGGACATATTGTACCCGGCTTGGCCCGATACACTTCATCATCTTCTAGTCCTGGACCATCTACCCCACCACCACCTGTCTATGACCAAGAACAAATCAATGAAAAGCTAGCATCATCAAAGAAAAAATATATCCGCCTTGCTACTAAACTGAAAGACGTTATAAAAGGTTTGGCGAAACATGATATTTTTATTGAATTTGACTCTGATTATGAGAGCGAGAACTCCGACTAGGTTATCCCCATGTTTTCTTATGAACTTAGATCGTTTTTCATTTCTATATGTAAACCTGAATTTTCTATTTGAATGTATTCTCAAACTCTAACTAGGATGTTGATATTATGGTTGTATGATTGATGATATCATTATTATTGTTTGATCGAAATCTGGAAAACAAAACAAGCATCGACCCAGAAACATTCTGAGCCGGAAGTTGTATTTACAGCAAAAACTGCAATGAAATTCTCATTGTTTCAGCAAGGGCAAAGTCCTCTATAAAGACTTTAGCAAAGACAAAGTAAAATACTGAAAAAGTAATATTTAAAATACAGCAAGGACTTTGTCCTCACTGTAGACTCTGTATTTACTATTACTGTATACGTTTATAATACCTTCATACATGTGTGCACGTATAATTGTATAAATATATGTGCTATATGCAGTTTTATAATTATATACCGAAAATGTTATAGTGAGGATAAAGTCTTTGCTGTAGTGTATTTAATTACTTTTTCAAAAGTTAGAGTTTTCATTGTTGTATTCGTTGACTATCCTCGCTGTAGACCTATAGCCACAGGACTTTGGCATGGAATATTCAGCGAGAACATGTTCTCGATGTACATCTGTAGTGAGTACATTCTAACATTTAGCGAGGACTTTTGTCCTTGCTAAATGTCATTTTTCTTGTAGTGAGGTGAGTCGAACTGGTTCAGACCAGTTCGTTTTGGAGGGGTTGGACCGGCTGGTTCATCCCGAACCAGTGGTTGGAGCTGGAACTGGACCGGTGGTCAGACAAGATTTTGATTTTTGTTTATTTTAATGTGTAAAAACGAATGGTTGAATAATAAATTAGTTTGTTGGACATAAAATTATTGTTAAGTTTTATATAGAACTATAAAATACACATATAAATTATTTATATTGAATTATATGTATAACTATATATTTAATATACTATATATATAATTATGACGTCATTCGTTTCTTAAATCCGGTCCAACCGGTCCGACCATCAAACTAGTAATGCGTCCGTTCGACGTCCGATCCAGTAATTGAATACATCGGTCAGGTATATACATTGTCCCGTCGCAAGAACAAATGTCGAGAGCAAATGAATGAACAAATTCCAATGACAAATACAACAACAACAAATGACTGAGCAAATGAAAAAAAAGCATAAAGGCTTTCAAAGATCACTCAAATAAATGTAACTTGAGTTCCAGGATGTGATTATGTGATTAGATGCTTTAGAGCATTTACAGTGAAATCTCTAAAAAGATATGAGTATATTTCTTAAATTATATGGAATGGTTTTGATTGGTTGTGAGTGAATAAAAGATAAAATGTTATTATTGATTGGGTATATTTAAAAAATCACTATTCAATCCCTATAAATTTTTTAATATTTTAAAAGTGATTGTGAGTGCATGAGAGAGAAAAAAAAAGTAATGATAAGGTATACAAAATATTATTTAATTAAAAATAAGAGAGAAAAATAGTGGTTTTTAGTGTAATTATATAGATAAATATAAAAAACTCCACTGTTAATGCTCTTACGTTAACATTTATGCGTTGATAATATAAACAATTTTGAAAGATTTATATACTTTAATATGTATGATATTTTTAACAATATTATGTTTGATTTATATGTGATGGTATAGTTTCATGATAATCGTTATTGTGATGGATTTTTGTAATACGTAGGTATTAAAAGAGTGCGAAGGATAAAATTAACAAAAAAATATATAAATATTTATCTGTAGTGAGGACATGTAAAATTTAATCTAATTAAACTTTTTTATACGCCTATAAACGATAAAAAGGCGTCACCATAGAAAGAAGACAATTTAAATTAAAGTTTTTTTATTATAAAAATATAGGGGCTGTTTGATTACACTGACTGGGTAAGATCTGACTGAGTCAGAAGCGGATCCGGTTATAAGTTCTGACTGGCTATGCGTCTGACTGAAACTTGGCTGTTTAATTCAATATCTGACTGAATGTTAAAAAAATATACTTTAATTTATAAACATTTTTCTAATTTCTTCTTTTTCATGTTTACTCATCAACACCCATAAATCCCCTCAAAATCTTAAATATTAATTATCATGGGTCATAAGCACCTACACCACTGCCAATCGCTGCTCAAGAAGATCAAGAATCCTTTCACCTCAAAATCTTCATCGCCGACCGCTGCTCACGGCTGAAATCCGCCACCACGACAACCACCATCGCCGGAAAATCAGAGATTGTTGTCAGAAAACGAAAACCCAGGGGAGGGGTGCGACTGGCGAAGGGGGGGGGGGGCGGCCGAGGAGGGGATCGCGCAGGGGAGGGTTGCGACTGGCGAGGGGCGACGACCGAACGGGGGTACTAGCGAAGGGGCGACGGCCGAACGGGGTTCGCGCAGGGGAGGGGGTCGCGCAGGTGGGGTGCTTGAATGGGTCAGCTTCGTGAAATTTGGGGTCTGGGTCAGATGTTATGGACCCGGTCAGCTAGAGTTTTACGCACATCAAACAGACTGACCCGCTGACCGAGTCAGCCAGTCAGCCGGGTCAGCCGGGTCAGCCGAAATCAAACAGCCCCGTAGTCAGACTCTATATGTAAATATGCATTTAATAAACACTTTTATATAGTTGTAGCGTCGATATTCGTAACTATAAGTTGAAAAATTATTTAATTAATCTTTTTTTACATAATTAAATTAATTTTTTTAATATTTAAGTTCAAACGATAACTTGTTATCGTCATAGGTTAAAAAAAGATTTACTTGAAACTTTTTTTATTTAAGCTCTTTATTTTCAATATCTAAATAAAACATACTGTAGCTATATAGCCATAACAATTAGGCCTTCGCAATAAATCGATAGACCTATAATCTATACTTACTAATAAAATAATAACTTTAGTGGCACGTGACATTCTATTAAACTTTTATTTTTTTAATTCCCGCCTAAATATGTATCTGTTTTTAATGTTAGTCTAGGTTCATTGACTAAAAATCAACTTCTGATACAAGAGATATTTAAGAAAAAAAATCTGGAAATTTAACCCTAAATTAGATCACATTTTTATGGAAATTAAATCGTACCCAGTATTTCTTTTTTCTGCAAATTATTCATCAACAAAAACTTTAAAAATCATTTATGATTTTTTTCATCTATAAAATCGATTCCTTGATCATATGTTTCCATTAAATACTCCGTTTATATTCGGATCTTCACAAAAGTTTCGGGATTTTTTCATCGACTCCTCTCCCATTTAAAGAAATTCATGGGTATCTTTTTTTTTGAAAATGAAATCATACCGGTTTTAAAATATTTCTCAACCATCCCAATTTTACAACCCTTACGATTTGTTTTTATAATGTTTGATGATATCGCCTTCGACAGACTTTATCAATGTTATCATTTTGGCTTCGGTTTATCATGTTTTCTTCAACAAAATGTATTTGTTATTTTATTATATTTGAGCTTTCATCATCTGTAATTATAATTTAATCTATCGTTGTCTACAATTGAGTTTTTGGATTAATATTATTTTACTTTTATTTTTTTTATTTGAAGGTGATATACTTCAAACTCATCTATGAAGAGGTATAACATGATCCTACTTTTTAAACTTCTTTATTTTTTTATGTGTACAGTCATATCATTATTATGTTTGATTGTAATTCGTTTGATATGTGTGCAAATTGTTTTGATGTATCTGAAAGTAATTTAAAAACGATGTTTAGAGTTAAAACAGTCATATAAATTATATAAATAATTAAATAATAAAACAGTGTTTAGAGTTAAATAAAATATATAATTTTATTTATATATAATATATTGATGAAAATAAATATATATTATTGTTTTCATCCATGTATTATATATAAATATAAATTCATACATAATTAAATATATTAATTATTTTCATGCACGTATAGCTAATTAATTATTTTCATGCACATATATATTATTGTTTTCATCCACGTATTTATAATATAAATAATTAGATAATATAAAGTATAAAAATTATACTTATAAATAATACGTGAATGAAAATACTTAAATAATATATATTATGTTATTAAAATGATATGTACATGTATTATTGTAATAATACATAAATTAAGTAAAAGATAAAAGAGTTGCAGAAAATGTCTTTTATGTTTGAAAAAATCTACATTAATAGTCCTTTAAAGGTAAAAATACCAAATTATCCTTGACTTAACTGAAAAAGTTAACGACAGTTAGTGTAAAGAACAAAATATGTTACAAAATGTTAACATAAATGATGTTTAGAGTACTTTTTAAAGATAAAGGATGATAGATTCAACTTTATATAAAATTAAAGTACGTTTTTTATAATTTTGTCAACTATTAATATTAGATAATGATGAAAAAATCATCAACAAAACATCAAATGTTGTAGACAAATAAATTTTTAGATATTTATGAATTTGAGATATTATTTTTCATGTTCAGTTTAATTTATTTATTACTTAAAGTTATTATTGATAAGCTTATTTTAGATAATGATGAAAAAATCATCAACAAAACATCAAATGTTATAGACAAATAAATTTTCGGATATTTATGAATTTGAGATATTATTTTTCATGTTCAATTTAATTTGTTTATCACTTAAAGTTATTATTGATAAGCTTATATCATTTCATACTATACACTATTTAGACGTATGAATATCTATATAAAAAACCTACTAATATTAGATGTAGATAATATTAAAAATTATATATAAAAGTCGATATACAAAGTATTATCAATAACATTATAACTTACGAATTTTTTAAATAACAATAATATTTTTGGATTGAACCCGTATGTTACACGGGTCTCTAGCCTAGTTCAACTATATATAGGTTGAAAGAAATTAACTTAATATATTCTTTCCGCATATAACTAAAACATTTTTTTTAATCTCTATTTTTCAAATTTAATTAAAACTTTTATAGATAAAACTTGTTGTCGCTATGTAGCCATGAGAGCTGCAGAAACGATATGTCGTCGCAAGTCGGCACACCATTATAAAGCAACAACATATCCTCTCTACATCCCAAAAAACTGTTGCTACTCTCTTAATCCTTGTAGTGTGATGCATTATCATCTTCTAGGCTTGCTATGAGTATATAGTTTTGTTTATGGATGAGTGTTTAACATCGAGTAACGATATATTGGTATTGTACAGATATGGTATCAAACCGGTATAACCAAACAAAACTGATAGCGGCACTAGTACTTGATTTTGCTTAATTCCGGTATCATTACTAGGTGGTACTAGTATCAATAAATACCAAAAAGTACCAATTTAATATCGAATACCAAAAAATAGTTTTTGCTATAATACAATTTATTGGACACTTTAATTGTTGCATAATTCAAGTTTAAGATTACGAATATTGTTTATATAAATTTGAGACATTTTTTCTAATGTTTTTGGTATTATAATATTTTAGATTAGTATTCAAGATTCTCGTATCAAGTTATTTTTTAGCGGAAGGAAAAAACTAAAAAAAACAAAAACGCCAATAGATTGGTACAGTATACGGTACCCACATTTTCACAGTTTTGGTATCAGTATTTTTTATACTAATAACGGTATGGTATCAATTTCATACCTTGTTTTGTTGCGTTTGTGTGCTCTAACATATACTCATACTTGCTTCTTTTCAAGGATTCCTTAACTGTTATTTAACTTCCTTCCTCTAGAGGTATGTGTAAATTTTGTTGATTATACGACTTCGGAAATAATCAATAACCTTAAAATATATTGTTTTTATAAAATTTTAAAGTACCATTACCGCATGCTTATTTTCATCTTTGTTTGTAAATAGATTTCGTGCAAAACAGAGTTATTTGAAAATAGTGTTGTGCGTGATAAAATGCAAGTAATTGAATTACATAGTTACAAGTTGTGAAACTGTTTCAAAGTTATAGTTTTTAAATTTTTTTCCTTTTCAATCTTTAAAACTATTATTTTTTAAATATTTTGGATTTGCC
The DNA here is from genome assembly GCA_024085815.1 of Flaveria linearis. NCBI lineage: Eukaryota > Viridiplantae > Streptophyta > Magnoliopsida > Asterales > Asteraceae > Flaveria > Flaveria linearis. The sequence goes on from JABSNV010000336.1 coordinate 103,394, forward strand.
ATTTTGATTTTTTTGATTTTTATCAGTATTGCAATGTGAATAATTTTTATGGGTTAAAACTAAAGTACAAATCGTTTAAATAGAGACTTAAAGACTTAACATCCTACAGTTGGTTGATCTAAAGTAATTTTGAATTAAAATTTGAATTGCAGATTTTATTATGTATAAATTCGTTGCTTAATTATATGTTTTGAGTATGTGTCGCTTATTCTCTTAAATATATTATTCTTGTTTTCTATAACGTTTAGGTTCCCGGTTGAAATCTTATATTTACTTTAATTACCTCATTAACATTATTTGACGGTTAGCCAAACACAATTAACAGAATCCGTGCGTTACTCCAACACTTGATCATACCATATATTTACTTTAATTACCTCATTGAACTTATTTTACATCCATCAAATGGCGCTTAGTATATATATTAACCAACATCTCTTATACAACACACAACATACAACATACAACATTCTATCTATTTAGTTTTTGATCTAACACTGATATCTCCAGCAAGTTCATATATATAATGAAGAAGGCGATTGTTCTTATTGCTACTGTTGCTGCACTGATGTCTCTTTTGGGGACAGTGCATGCTCACGATTGTAATCCAGATCGAGACATCAGAGCCTGCTATGACGCCTTAAAAGCCGGAGGGCCGCCAACTTCAGTTTGTTGTAATGCATTACAGCAGCATAGAGATTGTTTATGTCAATACATCAATATTAATAACTTGATACTGCCTCCAGACTACCAACATATTCGCCAATTCACTGAAAAATGTAGTGCCATTGGCATATCCATCCTCTTCCCCTATTGTCCTGATCATTAACTTAGTTGTGTCATATAAATTTATGAATAATAGAAAGTTTTGTTTTGATGTGTTTTGTGTGGCATTTTCCCATTTAATTATGTTTTGGATGCATTTCCTAAATCACATTATTGTGCAACAGAAACAATTAATCGCTTATACTTAGTAATACCCATCTAACATGTGGTATAAAAATACTAGTGCGTATATATGTAATAGGTAATTACTGAATTCATCCAACCGATCAGATCCCCATGGGAGTTTGGATAAAAGTTTGAATTCGTTGATGACGATAATCCACACAATGTTTTAAGTACAATAGGAACGCTTTATGGCTTTTTTTAATTAATAAGCAGTGACAGAGCTTAAACATCCCCGTATGTGGGAGGTATGGGGGGGGGGGGGAATTAAAATATTTTAAGGGGGACGAATTTGATATTTATTTAAACATTTATTGTACCGGACAAAAAATTTACACAACCAAACTAAAATTTAACACTACTGATGAAAAAAAGAGAAGGGACGCTGCCCGCCACTGGGTATATAGTTATATGATTAAGGGCCATAAGATTAATCAAAGGTGACCACATAGTTTTTTTTTTCTTTATTTGCGGACATGGATATTTGGGACTCTTAATATTTGTCATGTGTCCCCTACGGGTATTTTTTTTACTAAATTAGAAAGATTTATGGTAGTTGTGTAAACTGAGTATATTTGAAAAAATCAAGCAAACTAATATACGAGACCATCTTTAAAAGTTCAATCACAAGATGTGAAGTAAATTTTCTTCAATTTTGTAAATTTCCACATGTTTTAATTTTTAAACATTACTATTACCTTAAATCCTGATGGTTGTTCCATTCGTTGAGTTGACCATTTAAAAAGGCATTATGTCGCCAAGTTGGTGGAGAACCCAATTATAATTCACTGCTAGAGATAATAAAATTCGAACTTTAGATGCTTTCACAACTGGGCTAAAAGTTTCAGAAAATTCAAATCTGAAAAATTGAGTGAATACTTGGGCTACAAGACGAGTTTTTAATGATCAATGGTGCTATCAAAGTAATATTTAGTAGAGAATACTCATTTCAACCAAACAACATTTGAAAATGGAGGCTTGGAACTAGAGTCCAAGTATGATTTTGGTATAACGTTGAAATCTCAATATGCATTACATCAACCCAATGGGAATGTTTAGAAGTGGACTTGAATCCTTTTGGGGAATGTAGTTTAGATGACTGAGTATTTGCAATATCAATAGTTTGAAGAAATTTCTACTCGAACACTTTAGAAAGTAAATTATTATTCGATAATCTTAACCCATAACAAAGGAGAAAGAATCGGAATGGGAAAAAAACCTTCGATTTTGTGCAAATGACAATTGCAATGGTAAATATTGAGAGCTAACAAAACGGTGAAAACTTTGTGATTATGGAGATCAACTCACTAAATGTGTTAGTTCCTTCCCTTACAGTGTGTGATGTTTTATGTAAGGCTTAATGGATTTAAATACTCCCAACTATTGAGAATTGACTGCTGTCACTCCCAAGTATCATTTTGGCGAATATAACTCTCAAGTAAACACTTCGGTGTCTGTATAACTCCCAAGTAAACACTTCGGTGTCTGTATCACCCACCATTTAGGTGATACAGACACCGAAGTGTTTACTTGGAAGTTATATTCGCCAAAATGATACTTGGGGGTGGCAGCGGCCAATTCCCAATAATTGTGAGTATTTAAATCCATTAACCCTTTATGTAACCTTTCAGAAGGACGAAGTGATAGACCCATTTGGGCCATTTCAAACAGGTCACCTAAATGGTGGGTAATACAGACACCGAAGTGTTTACTTGGGAGTTATACAGACACCGAAGTGTTTACTTGGGAGTTATACAGACACCGAAGTGTTTACTTGGGAGTTATACAGACACCGAAGTGTTTACTTGGGAGTTATATTCACCAAAATGATACTTGGGGGTGGCAGCGACCAATTCCCAATAATTGTGAGTATTTAAATCCATTAACCCTTTATGTAACCTTTCAGAAGGACAAAGTGATAGACCCATTTGGGCCATTTCAAACAGGTCATCCTAAATGGGTCATCTTAAATGTATCATCCCAAATGGGCCAACTAAACAAACTGAACCCAAATCTGCACAACGTAGACCATGCTAATCTTCCTACTCTAATAAAAGGGTATCTGGGATGACACGTGTCAACACCACAATAATTCTCACCAAAATTTTCCCGCCTCTCTCTGCTATTAAATAATTACCTTAATTACTAATAATACTATTTAACACTTTTTTAGATTTAATAAATTAATAAAGAGATCTATTTATTAATGTTATTTCTAAATAAACAATTTTTTTATAAAATAATAAATTTGTTTAAAGCATAAGACTTTTTTTAAAAATACGAAATATTTAAAATTGGTATTTTTAAAAAGTTATTTTTTTTAAACAAAAATAATTAAATTTAAGAGTTATAATAAGAAAATTTTTAAAAATGACATTTTTATACGGTTTGTTTTAGAACAAAACGTTAAAAAAATAAAGTTTTAAAAAGTTGATATCACTATTTTATAACTTACGGTCATTTCTAATACATAATTTCAATGATATTATATCTTAAAATATTATTTTATAATTAATAAATTTTGTTATATTAATTTTTTATTTATTCAACCCGTGTAACACACGGGTTACTATAGCTAGTATAATAATATAGTATTATATTAATCTTGCAGATTATTCACTGTTTTCTTCTTCTTCTTCTTGATCTCCATATGATTGCTGATGGATCTGGACATACTTGATATGGGATCTTGGGTTGAGGAACTTCAGGTATGCTGCAACCATCATATAATTTAAAGAAAAATTTAGTTGAATGATAAAACAGGCAGAAAGATATTCAAATATTTTCATCTTAAATTGCTTTGTTGTTACAAATGTATAATAATCATTCTAATGCGTTAACATATTTGTAAAAATATGGACAAAACATGATGGTAGGTCGATCTGTTTTGACCCTTTACCCAATGTACCTGCCATCCTAAATTCGATACTGTAGAAGCCCTTGTTTTGGAGGAAACTATATTAGGGAAATTGATCTAACTGAAAAGAAGAGATGTTTTACACTTATTTTGTTATTACCATCGTTTAAATTCTAAAGCTCATATACCAAAGTGTTAGGTATGAATTCAATGTAACGGCTAGTTTTGTTATAGAAAGGGGTTAAGTGCAACATTTAGTAGTCCAGGGGTTAAATGTGTACTTTTTCTGATATGTGTAACTACCTTAATGAATTAGTAATAAAAGGGGTCAAAGCTAATCAAATCAGTTAGCTTTTATTCTGAATTCCCTTTCTTTGTCTTCTTTCTCAATTCGGGCCCTAACAGTGGTATCATAGCTATCGATCTCATCAGAGTCCGGCCACTACTATTCCGACAACCATGACCACTCGTAATCAAGAGATCGACAAATTGATCAAGGAGCATGAAGTATCTTTACTTTGATCGGAATCTGTAGGTGAAAAGAATCATGTAGGACTCGAAGGAATCAAAGTTGCTTCAGAGAAACAAATGGCGGAGATGTCTAGTATGAAGAATCAACTAACATCAAAGATGCCATCTTTGAAATCTCAGATGAGTAAATTGATTAAGAGTTTGCAAGAAATCAGTGGCAATCATGAAGGAGGATCTAGTAGCAACAACCTCAAATCTCGAGAAGAGGATGAAACACGACTTACGTGAAGCAATAATCAGTTCTCCATAGTTGAATTTCCAAAGTTTGATGGATCAGAGGTCGAGAGTTGGATTCAACGATGTGAACACTTCTTTACAATCGATGAAACTCCTGAAAGATTGAAGGTACGTTATGCTATAGTGCATGTGGAAGGTAGAGCCATTCAATGGCATAATAATTTCCTGAAATCGAGAGGCACTTTGGTGTCTAAGATTCCATGAATGAATAATGCGATCAATTCAAGCTCGATTTGCTTCTACCATAATTAAAGATGCGATAGGAGCTCTTAAGGCTTTGAATCAAGCTGATGATCTTGAAGAGTACTGTGATAAATTCTATTTGTTGTTATAATAAGGTTAATGTTCCAGAGGAATATACTGTCAACCTTTTCATTGAAGGATTGAAGGCAGACATCAAGTCTTATGTTAGATTGTTCAAACCAAAGCTTTTACATGAAGCTTATTCATTGTACAATGGGTAATGATCCTAATCTTCAAGCTAACACTATACAATGGTATCACGCTTCTACCGTTGGTGGCCACTCAGGCTTCAAACCCACACTAAATGCTTGAAAGAACTTTTCTATTGGAAATATTGCTCAAAGGTTGTCTATCGCACCATCAACAATGCGCTACTTGCCAGAGGGCCAAATATGAAACATGGCTTCTCCTGGATTATTATACCCACCCCATGTCCCTACATCTATCTTTACAGACATTTTCATGGATTTTATATCCGGTCTACCCCAGGTGCAGGGTAAGAACACTATTTGGGTGATTGTGGATAGACTCATGAAATATGATCATTTATTCCATTAAGCCATCCCTACATAGCTAAATCACTAACGTAGATCTACTTAGATCAAATCTTTAAAATTCATGGCAACCCCATAACTATTGTATCAGATCGTGATCCCATTTTCTTGAGTTCATTTTGGCAAGAGTTTATGTGTCTACAAGGTGTCGAATTAGTTACTTCTAGCGCGTATCACCCTCAATCAGATGGTCAAACTGAGGTCCTCAATAGATGCTTGGATTCATATCTCTATTGTATGACTATGGATGCTACTATTCAATGGGTTAAATGGATTCCTTTATCCCAATGGTGGTATAATACTTCCTTTCCCTCCACCATTAAGATGTCCCCATTCGAAGCCTTATTTGGTTATAAACCCAATATTCATATTCCTTATATTCTTGGTGATACCATGATAGCAGCTGTAGAAGATTTGCATCATGATCGTGAACAAATGATTCAGTCACTTAAACAACAATTATATGTGGTGCGCAATCGGATGAATCAATTCGATGATGCTCACCGATCTGATCGGGTGTTTGTAGTGGGTGATCGAGGTTATGTTAAGCTTCAATCCAGGGTGCAATCTTCACTTAAATTTCATCATAATGAGAAACTGGGTGCCCGATTCTATGGAACATTTTTAGTGGTGTAAAGTTTGGGTAACTCAGCTTACCGATTGGATTGCCTGCTACTCCTTCAATCCATCATACATTCCATGTTTCGTTGTTGAAACCTGCTCATGGCAACAATTTACCAGTGATTCCTTTGCCGCCAGGTCCTCGTTTTTCCCTGTTGCTTCATGCGGTGATTGATCGAAGGGTGGTTAAACACAGTCACCGCTTTGCATCGCCGGTGTTGGTTCATTGGCAAGATTTACCCTTATCAGAGGCTTCATGGGAATTCAGTGACGAATTCAAACTTCGCTTTCCTACTTTCCATTTTCGAGGACAAAAATGATCTCAACTAGGGAGTATTAGGCACGAATTCAATGTAAACAGCTAGTTTTGTTATAGAAACGGGTTACGTGCAACATTTAATAGTTCAGGGGTTAAATGTGTACTTTTTCTGTTATGTGTAATTACCTTAACGAATTAGTAATTAAAAGGGGCAAAGCTAATCAAATCGGTTAGCTCGTTATTGTGAATTCCCTCTCTTCGTCTTCTTTCTCAATTCGGGCCCTAACAGAAAGGAGGTGTTTTGTATATTAGCAAAATTAATATATGTAGCACCACATGCGTTTGTAATGTTGTTTGTAGGTTGTTCATGATGTATACCATGATGGTGTGTGTATCAATTTTGGTGGTAGTACAAATTAGGATATAAAACGGGCTGTGTTCACGAGTTGACAATTTGACAAAAAATTCATATGAGATGTTAGCATGAACATAAGCGGTTCAACCCCAAATGTTTATTTTATTCTACAACTTAATACTCTAAAATTATAAAATTACCACAAAGATACAAATGGACAATAAATAACTACATTTACACTATATATGTCTGTCTTCAATCTTTTAAATTATGTTATCAAATACCCCATCAATTTAAGTTATGACATAAAACGCAATCTTTTCAAAAATAGTTTGAAAACAAACCGGTAAAACGGGTCAACTCACACGACCCACACAATAATACCAAAGTCTTATCAAATTGTAGATTGAGTTTCAATAGAAGCTAAGTGTAGTGTTACATTGATGCATATCTTTCATATAAGTATTATGAGTTAGCACAGTTATTAATATCAACACAGTATTTATTACACCCTTTGACAACTAACTTTTAGTCTGTTGTAATTTCGTTTTATTTCATGGGTCCTTGGCGAAACCAAAATCTTTCAATCGGGAGAGTGAAAACAACTTACACCCAATTAAACCACTTCACCGATGACAAAAAGGGGAGTCCAAACTATAACAAGTAACGACGTTGCGGCCCATTTAAGCAGAGTTTGGCTGATTAAAAAACCAATAGACGAGACACCCTTATTGCGCTCTTTAAGACAAGAAACTGTGCAAGTAAGAATGGTACCTCAATGTGGAGATATCAATCTGAGAAAAATCCATGCTGGTTGTGCTATCTGACAATGAGGGTCTACTGGTTGTTAATGGAGAAGCCGGTTGCTTAATGGCTAGAACTTTGCAATTAAAGAAGTTGGCAATGTTCTTGTGGGTCATGGCTAGCCTGTTCCATAATTATGAGTGAGTTCAATTAGTACATGATCCTTAGCACCAAAATGGCTTATTTTTAGCAATGAATAGAAGATTGAAATGGTCATAGTGCATCTGGATTCCAAGCTTTTTGTAGCTGGAATCACAGCAATCACCAAATTATGATGTTATAAGATGGGACCATTTAATTTGGGTAAGATACTTTGCTTTTCATTCATACCATGTTCATTGATTTGGAATAATTTCTTTAAATACAAAAGGAAAACCACAAATATATCTTGTCAAATTGAATGATTCTAAATATATTATGAAACAAAATAAATACAAGAAAAAAAATCCTTTTTACACGATGGAAAATAAGAAATAGCTTCATTTCACAAAATTAGCTTCTTACAGTGGTATATGTTCTTTTTACGATTTGCAATAAACCCAACCAATAATACCAAAAGTTTGAAACGATCATCGGTTGGGTTTTTTGGTGTTTGGTTTAGTTTTTGGAACTAGTTTGTTTTCTTTTATTTTAACGAGACCAAACGCTTTGGTTTTTGGATTGATTCGAAATCATGAGCCATTAAATGGAATTGTCATTTATTTTTTTTTCTAAACGGTAAATGTAAGACCCTGTTTCAGAAGATAGGTGTTTTTTTAATCGTGTTCACCTATCTGTTTCCCGGCCGGAACCGCACCCTCAACCCTCTCAGAAGGAAAATCATTGCTAAGAAAACCTCTCGGCTTAAATCTGAGAATTTTACTCAAAGTGAGATTTGAACACATAAACTTTTCTTATATATATGTCATGAGTACCTTATATTAACAATTTAGTCTAAGGATTATTAGTAATTGACCATTCATTTGATCCTAGTAATATAACAAGAGAAAAAATGTTTTACAGTATTATATATATGTGTGTGCTATATACGTAGTCCTATAAGTTTTCTTTTTATTGGTGTAAAATTAGTTTCTCTCACTTAAAGTTGTTTTTCTTGAACAAATAATACATCTTAATTAATATAATAATATTGTACATGTCTAGAAGTTTCATGTCAACATTACACATAACCCATGCAAAGGTTACCTGCTTTGAAGACTAGTAATCCCAAACCTTGAAACCAACTTTGAACACCCGTAAATTACTAAATTACTATATAGCTTATAAAATGAATGTTTCTGTTAGGTTTGGAACCAATTATCTCAGAAAGATAAATTCAAATATGATAAAACTAAATATGTTATCCCAATAATAATCATTTTATTATTAAATAAAATAAGTAGACAAAAGATCTTTTCACTCCTAGTACGTTCACATATGTGCTGTCTACCCCCACCTTCCACCCATGACTTATTGTTCTTGTTTGTTTTTGCCAAAACCATTTCCATGGTCAATGCATCCAAATCATGATTAAATGACTTTAAACTTTAAGGAAAATCATTGAACAACCATCCACTCATCTCAAAGTGAATATATTAATCGTCCATGTGTAACTTTCATGACATGATTTCGACACAAAATTGATCAATCTTAAATCAACTTTTTACAAATTTTGTTCACATTCTACAAAAATGAACTCCCAAATTGTCGTTACTAACCATCCATCTGTTGACTAAATGCATTATAATATTCGAAATCAATAATCCTCAATCTGTAATGAAGCACAGATTGACGGTGTTTGGTAAAAACTAAGCTTCGATTCACAAGTAAATGAAGAATCAATGATCCAAAATCAGAATAACATCGAAAAATTGAAGGATAATAACACAGATCAGACGAATATAAAACAAACCCACCTGTATAGAAAGCTCTGATCATGCAGTCCAACAACAAGAGTCGAAGCCCCAATCTCCCGAGCAAAATCCGTGATCCTTCCTCCTTCTTCATCACCTTCGGTAACCACAATCTCTATCTTCGTCTGTTAACGAAAACAAAAGAAACGACGAAAACAACGATGAAGAAATCCATTGAAATCGATCAATACACGTTTACTTACGTTAGGGAAGCTACGAACACATATGTCTTTAAACGAAAGAGCGAGCTGAAAGCCTTTCAATCTGAGCAACCTGAGCTTCTTCCCTCCTCCGGCGGTTGTGATCGCAGGAAACACGTGAAGGAGAGTGACCAAATCTCCATAACGGAGGACGTTGTGAAGCGCCCATAGCATGGCTGTTCGTGCTACCTCCACTTCTTCTACCACCACCACTATCTTCCTCACTTCCATTTGCAGAATTAAATTGCCTTTAGTTTAGTGTCAGTGGGTTGAAACTCGCCGGAATTATCTCGGTTCCTGATGGCCGGCGGCATTGGTGTGGTGGTGTGGTGACGGTTGTGTGATATATTATATGGAGCTATATATATCGTCGGGTTTGTTTGGATCATCCAAATATCCATATGTGTAATATATAGATAATCGGATGAATAGGAAGTTTATAGTATTTTGAGTATTGACTACTTGTCTTTTGAAATGTTGCATGTTTGGTCCATGTGTTCTTTGGGTATTAATAACCATTGCCCACCCCCCTTTCCTTATTTGTGCATTCTTCATGCTTTTAGAGTGAGAGGGTGAGTATTTTGGGGTTTTGACCAGGTGGTGCTACTGGTCCTCGTCATCTCCGTCGTTGCATGCCGACGGCTAAGGTTGTGGGGTTCTAGGCAGGTTGTGCCACTGACCATCTCCCACATTGTTGTCTGCGCTTGGATCTGGTGGTGTAGGCATCGCACCCACCAATGCATACACCGCGCGTTGTGTGCGGTGGCTCACTTGCTTGTCTGGAGATGTTCCCTACGCATTCTCTCTAGATTGAGGGTTTGAGATGTTGGTGTTGTACGCCGAATCCGACGTTTACCCTAGGCGGCGTCCACTTCGGCTATAACGTTGTTAATGATGGGTGTAACACCCCCGCTTATAACGGAAACACGAGGATGTAACGGACGGGATCGTCATAACACATTGTTAAATTAATAGAGATGCATTAAATGATAATAATCAACATGTCATGACGTCACCCGACACAAATGGAGACTTGTGTCTTAGTTAGTCAATTCCACGACAAATATAGTCATACAAACAATTAAGTATAAATCTCACAACCGGGAAACAAGTGAACATAATATGCATGAACAAATAAAGGCCAGTACAATTGTTAAAGCCATCAAATGAATTTAAATAATGCATATCTAAGGTCGTCACTAAGGCAGCATCCTTAACTATCCTCAATAATTGTTACCTGAAAAGATATGCTCAAGAGGTCAACATATTGTTGGTGAGTTCGCAGGTTTAAATAGTAAACAAAACTTGATGCTGTGTAAAAGTTCGGTAGGACATGAGTGCGTACAGTTATAAGCAAGTACTATCACATGTAAACATGAGCATCACAACTAAACCTACGACGTACACACAGAACTTGTCGGAACATATTCACCCTAGGGCCCGTACCTGGCCACTGTTAGTCCCAACTAGTATACTACCAAACAAAGGTGGGGTGTCAGCCCAATAGTACTTATCAATACCTGTCCGTCGGCTCCAACACCGGAGTTAAATAGTTGTGAATAAAGAACCACACAGACAACTCATGCATGTACCAGATAAATACTTACAAAACAGTAAACACAACAGTCCTAAATATTAAATAAGTTCACAGCATAAAAAGGATGAGCATACTTTTTCTCTAGTTTGTAAATATTTAGAATGAAAATAGGGCCGCGAAACTCACCTAGAAATGAGAAGAAAATAAATGAATAAGAGACTTCAACGAGTGAGAGCAAAGAACGATCAAGCACCTATAATGATTGCAACTAAGTCTTTAAAAGTGTTCAACTAGGTTGGACGTCTTCGGTTGGTTCGGGTTTGATGCACGATGTGCACATCAAAAGACACACATAAATATATAGCACACATACAAAGTAACGTTATAATATTGATAATAATACTGATAGGAATATTATTATTACTATTAGAATAATAATAACAATGATGGTAATAATAATAATAATGATAGTAATAATCATAATCATAATGTTAAGAATAGTACTAATAACAATAATATTCATAAAGATATAACAATATTAATAAGATTAATAATAATGGTAATACTAAGAATAATATTAATAAGAATAAGAATAAGAATAAGAATAAGAATAAGAACAAGAACAAGAATAAGAATAAGAATAAGAATACTAATGATAATAATAATAAGAATTATAATAATGTAAGGCCCCGATCCCGGAGACCTCACAGTTCGTCATTCACAGCAATAATTACATACAACGTTACATAATACAAATTTAAGCAGCGGAATTAATTTAACAAAAGCTATTCATTTCATTATAAACATTGTTGTTAAGCAATACATAGTTTAATCATGTTGCAAAATAATTGTTCAATTGCATTACAAAACAACAGTATTATCATGTATGAATGGGTGTCAGTAATGCCCTGCCGAGTAGCTTCACCCGAGTGCCATCCTCAGCAACATTTTACTTGCCAACTGAAAAATGCATAAAAGTTAGCGTTGCTGAGTGAGTCATAGTTTATAATAAAACATACTTACTTTCGTTTAAGAACCATTCTTTTCTTTTGCATGTGAACACATTATACGTACACTTAGGTAATATCATTATTATCTTCATCATTCGTTCATTTCGTACTTTTATCATTATCTTTCCGAGTCTTTTGCGACAACAGGGTCGCTCACCTCATTAGCAATCTCAATGATTGCATGTTATCCGAGTCTTTTGCGACAACAAGGTCGCTCACCTCATTAGCAATCTTAATGATTGCACTATATCCGAGTCTTTTACGACCTCAGGGTCACTCACCTTATTGTCAATCTCAAGGATTGACCCTGTGTGCATCCTTCGGGGTAGCTAACCCGCATCACAGTTGAGCTAACGACAACAAGGCCGTGCACCTCTATACATTTGCTTGCAAGACTTTCATTCATTCATTTACGTTCCACTTTTCCTCATCATTAATCTTTCTCTTTATTAATGATAATACTTTCTGTTTCGATCATAAACATACCACGTAATGCCATACAATAATAATAATATTAATAACAATAATAATATTAATAACAATAAAATAAAGGTTAACAATAATGATAATGATAATAATAAGGAATCATGAGAACAGTCATGATTATGCTTGGAATTAAGCATTTATTAATCCTAGTCAAACATTGTTCAAACCCTAATTGCACACTCCCATAAAATTCCTGAAAATAAATTCTAAGTGTTGGGCGCATGGGCCCTGTTCGGGCGGTTGGGCACTATTCGGACGGTTGGGCCTACACTTAGCCATTTTTCACTTAGACGCATGGGCCTGTTTAGACGCATGGGCCCTATTCAGATGTTTGGCCCTACACCTAGTCATCCTGAGCAATACTCTAGATGGTTGGGCACTATTCAGACGTATGGGCCTGACTTAGACGCATGGGCACTTAGGCATTTAGGGGAAATCCCAGACGCATGGGCACTATTCAGACGGTTGGACCCTGTTCAGACGTATGGGCTTACTTAGCATTTTCTAAGGCAAATTTCAGACGGTTGGGGTACTGTTTAGGCGTGTTGGGCATCTCCTTTGTACTTAAATGACATAAATCAGTCCCAAATTCATCCTAAATCAAAATGTATGCTTAGTACCAACATTCTAAGCACCAAAATACATTCATAATCATATTCATCACATCGTTTACCCCCAAAACATACACCCATCCACATACTCGTTCACACACACATACGGGTATAAACACAATCTTATAAAAAACACATACACAAGCATTTTCCAGCCCCAAAATTGTTAAAAACATATTAAAAAGGGGATTCTAGAACTCACCTTGTTTGTTTTCTGGTTTGATACCCTTCTTTGAGCTTCCCAGACGGTTCTAGCACCTAAAACCCACACACACGCACAACCCGAACACACAATCACATTATAAGCACATAACCGAGACTAGAAACTTCTAAAGCATCATAAATTCGAGATTTCTTACCAAAAACATCAAATTTCTCTTCTTCTTCTACAACCTCTGAGAATTCTCTGTGTTTCTCTCTCTAAAAATCTGAATGTTTGGTTTGAATAAGCAGCATGGGCGGCCCTGTTACTTTATTCACCAACTTTCAAACATTTTGTCCTTTTGGACATTTTTAGCCCTTCAACTTGGGTTTTATAGCTTTTTCCTTCCTTTCCTTTACTTTATTCTTTTTTTATCTCTAAAAAAAACACCGGGTGTTACAAGTCCACCCCCCTTATATAGGTTTCGTCCCCGAAACCTGTTATGAAACCTGTTATTCCTCAAACAGATGAGGGTAATGCTGCCTCATCTCCCCTTTAATCTCCCATGTAGACTCGGATCCCTTCCTGTGCTTCCATTGTACTCGCACAAGAGGAACCAATTTATTCCTTAACCTCTTCTCTTACGATCAATGATCGCCACCGGTTGCTCATGTAATTAAGCCGTTCATCCACATCGATCTCCCAGGTGGTACAATCATATCCTCTTCTGCTAAACACTTCCGCAGGTGAGATACATGGAATGTCGGGTGAATTCCACTTAACTCATCTGGTAGTTTCAACCTATAGGCCACCTCTCCTACTCAAGCAATGATTCGAAAAGGCCCTATAGTGGGCTCAACTTGCCCCGCTTTCTAAACCGAATGATACCTTTCCAAGGTGAGACCTTTAACATAACCCTATCGCCCACCTGGAACTCAATCGGTCTACGCTTCTTATCAGCATACGACTTCTATATATCCTTAGCTGCCTTCATGAAGACTTTGATTTTTTCGAGCTTCTCAATCGTAGCCTCAATCACTTCAATGTTCCCTAACTCCTTCTGACCAATATCACCCCAGCTAACGGGTGTCCTATATCTCCTACCATATAGCATCTCGTAGGTGGCATGCCAATGCTGGCATGATAACTGTTGTTGTACGAGAATTCTTCTAACGGCAGATGGTCATCCCAACTTGCTCCGAAATCAATCACGCATGCTCGAAGCATGTACTCGAGTGTCTAGATCATCCTCTCAGACTGACCGTCAGTCTGAGGATGGTAAGCCGTGCTGATATGTAGTCTCGTCCCCATCGCATCGTGGAATTTCTTCCAAAACTTGGATGTAAACGAGTGTCGCGATCAGACATAATAGACACCGGCACACCATGACGAGCTACAATCTCCTTGATAAATAGATCCGCGAGCCTCTCAGAAGAATACGTCTCTCGAATTAGTAGGAAGTGAGCACTCTTCATCAAACGATCAACTATCACCCATATAGCATCATACCTTTTCGGGGTACATGGTAGCTTCGTAATGAAGTCCATGGTGATATGCTCCCACTTCCACTCGGGTATATCCAATGGTTGTATTTTCTCGTACGGCTTCTGATGTTCTCTCCTTCACCTGCAAACAGGTAAGGTATTTACTCACATACTCTGCTACGTCGCCCTTCATACCCAGCCACCAGCAGTCTTTCTTCATATCGTGATACATCTTGGCAGCACCGGGATGAATGGAGTATCGATTCTTATGAGCCTCTTCCATGATCTTTCCGCGTAGATCCCCTAACTAGGAATCCATATTCGCCCATATCGGGTTCTAACACCGAGAGTGTTTTCACCCAACTCTGGGACTAGGCCTCTTATCCTTTCAGAGTTAAGATGATTCTTTCAACACCTCATCTTAAAAACTCTGGCCTGCATCATCAATCAGAGGTCATAATCAGCTGATAAGCCTCACCCGAATCGGCTGGGGTCTCTCCTTCGGCTAAGGGCATCTGCCACCACGTTGGCCTTGCCCGGATGGTAATTGATCTCGTAATCGTAATCCTTATGAGCTCCAACCATCGCCTCTGCCTCATATTCAAATCTTTCTGCTCGAAGAAGTACTTCAAGCTTTTGTGGTCTGTGAAGATGGTGCACTTCGTCCCATATAAGTAGTGCCGCCAAATCTTCAATGCAAAAACCACCGCAGCTAGTTCTAGATCATGCGTGGGATAGTTGACTTCGTGGGTTTTCAGCTGTCGAGATGCGTAGGCTATCACCCTTCCGCGTTACATTAACACGCAACCTAGCCTAGAATAAGATGCATCCGAATACACCACTAGGTCTTCACTTCCCCGGGCAATGTCAAGACAGGAGCTTGTGTTAATCTCGTCTTCAACTCCTCAAAATCAGTCTCCTGTTCTGGACCCCACACGAACTTTACATCCTTGCAAGTCAACTTTGTCAAAGGTGAGGCTATCTTGAAAAAGTCTTGAATAAATCTCCTGTAGTAGCCCGCCAATCCTAAGAAGCTATGAATCTCGGATGGCGTCTTAGGAGACTTCCATTGCATCCGGCCTCAACCTTTTCCAGGTCCACCATGATTCCCTCAGTATTTACCACGTGACTAGAAATTGCACCTTGTGTAACCAAAAAGTACATTTGGAGAACTTAGCATACAGCTTCGCCTTTCTCACGTCTCTAACACATCCCGAATATGACCGGGATGCTCTTCTTCGCTCATGAATAAATCAGGATATCATAGATGAACACAATCACTGATTTATCGAACATCAGCCGGCACACTCGGTTCATCAAATCCATAAAAGCAGCTGGCGCATTGGTTAGGCCAAACAATAACGAGAAACTCGTAGTGTCCATAACGCGTACAAAAAGCTGTTTTTGGAATGTCTTGCTCCTTTACCTTATTGATGGTAGCCAGATCGAAGATCTATCCTTGAGAACCAACTGGCACCTTCGAGCTGATCGAACAAGTCATTAATCCGGTAATGGATACCGATTCTTCACCGTCAACTTGTTAAACTCACGGTAGTCAAACACATCCTCATGCTATCATCCTTCTTCTTTACAAACAAGAGGAACCCGGAGCCCCACGGAGACATACTCGGTTCTAATGAAAGCTCTTGCCAACAGCTATCAATCAACTCTCTGCAATCGAGCCAACCGAACGTCAGTAGCTACTTGGAGCTACAGCTGAGCACGGGTACCAAGTCAATTTGAAACTCGATTTCACGATCCAGTGACACACCTGATAAGTCTTCTGGAAATACATCGGGAAAGTCACACACCACCAGTACATCGGACACATTATGGTGTTGACGTGTCCACATCTTTCACGTAGGCAAATAAGCGCTACATCCACGCCTCATGCACTTTCCCGCCACCGCCGTTGAAATCGCTTTCGGAATCGTCATAACTCGATCACCGTATATCATCACCGAACTCCCGTCAGACGTTGTCAGTCTAATCATCTTCCTTCGGCACATGATGTTTGCTTCATAGGTTTCTAACCAATCCATCCCTAGTACTACATTGAATCCACCTAGGGGCATCACATGTAACAGCAGCGAACCTATGACCTTCTAATTCTATGGCATAGTCCTCTATCACATCAGTGACTCTAGTGGACTTACCAATAGCCGTTTCTAAATCGAAGGGCTCATCAATACGTCTACTACAACAGGAAATTTAGCACAGAAAGTGGAAAAAATAAAACTCTACTAGCACCAGAATCGAATAACACAGAAGCAAGAGTTTGATTTACTAGATACGTACCTGACACAAATCGGGGTCCGTCCTCGCCTCCTCCCTGGTCATGGTGGCTTGGAGCTCTGGCGCTCACCTTCTGCCCTTCAGTTTCGGCTATCTTCTTTGACCCGAAACTCTCCACCCTCGGCCTCCTGTAGTCCCTGCTCATATGACCCTCCTCGCCGCAGGTATAACACCTCAGCGCCTTACAGTCTCTGGAGATGTGACCCGGCTTCCCACACTTGAAGCACACGTTGAGCCCCAGCCTACACTCCCCCGTATGTTCCTTCCCGTACTTGCCACACCTCTGGGTCCCGAGCTTGGGGACCCCACCCTACGGTCATCCATTCTCATCTTTTATAGTTCGGGACGAAACCAACACGCCCGAAACGCTTTCCGTTCCAGTTCCGATCACCACCACCATCCTTCTTCACCTCCACCACTGTCGCCTCCTCTCATCATAGAGCCTTCCAGCCCATCACTGCCGACCTAAAAGTGCTTGGTCGGGCAGCGATCAAGTACCAGTGAATATCGGCTGGCAATCCCTAGATGTCGATTGATCTTTCGGGACACCGGCGTCACCCGGTCCGGTAAGTCTTGCCATTTCATTAAATTTGGTGGTGAGCTGGTGGGTCATGGTTCCCGCCTCAAGTTGCAGGAACTCCCTCTCGATCTTATCAAGTTCCCTGTGAGGACAGAATTCTCGATCACCAATTGCTTCTGCTCTTTCCATCGCATCTTCTCGATGGCTCTGGCACCCTCAGCTTGGACAATGTTGTCCCACCAACACAACGCAAAGTCAGCAAAGGAGTGAGTCGCGAACGTCACCTTCTGGTCTTCTGACAGGATCTCAGCCTCTAGTTTGATCAATTAGGTTGTATTCACAGGCGATTCAATACAAGAATTAAAACAAAAAAGCAAGAACACTAAAGATTTAGCAATAAAAACAGTAAGTTATAGAGAAAGATGGAAGTTCTGCAAAAGAGAATATTTCATTCAATTGCATGCTTCGACAGCGGCTACAATTAGGTCATTATCCTTATATAGGAAAGATTGACGTCAGCTGATGTCACTTGACAGTGACATCAAACCGTTATTAACAAACTACTGATAACAAACTAAACTACTGAAGATGTCACAATAGTGACATCTTTACAAAATGCTAAGTGTCAAACTACTACAAGAACTGAAAAGAAACTACTGATAACTACAACGACTGAAGAACAAACTCTTCAGTCGTTTTACAAACTACTGAAAATAGAAAAAGAAACAACTGAAAAAGGAAAGGAAACCATCACAACAACTGAAGAATACTTCTTCAACTGTTATGCAAACTCTGAAGCTCCAGCACTTGGTCTTCAGACTTTAACTTCAGATGATTCATCAGCTGATGACTTCAGTAGTTATCATCAGCTGATGTCTTCAGTCTTTGTCTTCAGTCTTTGTGCATCAGTTGTTGATCTTAGTACTTCAGTCTTCAGCTGTTGATCTTCAGTACTTGAGTCTTCAGGACTTGAAGCTTCAGTACTTGAGTCTTCAGTACTTGATGCTTCAGTAGATGAGTCTTCAGTACTTGAAGTCTTCAGCTGTTGATCTTCAGTTCTTGATCTTTAGCTGTTGAAGTCTTCAGTCTTTATCAAACTGCTGATGAAAACTTTCAGCAGTTGTTGTGATGTCTTGTGGGACTTAGAGGTTTTCTGATCTGGCTCATTGGTTCTTTTGGTCCAACAAACTCCCCCTGAACCAATGCAGCCAAAACCTCTAAGCAATTTATTGGTCCTACTTATCGATGGCAGAATGATTGGTCTTTTCCTTCTTGATCAGCTTAGAAGATGACCCATGTAAGCACTGGCCTGGGAAGAGGTCTCTGAGATTTGGTTGGCATAGTATGGATGGGAACCCTGTCTTGGGGAACTGGACACAGGGCTGTTGTCCATCCATGAGACCTACTTCCCAACTATGAGCCTGTAGGATTCTCTGGTGTAGGCTTCTAAAAACATCACTTGTTCCTCCATGGTAAGTACTTCTGCCTCACCTTCAAAGAATCCTTCAGGTCCATAGAACTCTGAGAGGTATTGGCCTGTTTACCACTTTTCAGCTCCACAGTTGTATAGAGCCCTATAGGCGAATTCATCAGGGTGATTCCCTCTAAGAACAACTGGAGCTCATTTCTCCTGAGATTCTCAAACCTCTTATAGACTACACCCCTTTTTAACTATTCACAACCTTTTTTGGTGGAGTTTAGCCTGATAGGTTTTCTTGAATCTTCTATAATCTCCCAGGGTGATATTACAATGGCTAAAGGATCACTTCACTACATCTTTTTGATTTGGCCATTGTATCTCGTGGAATGTCTTTCTTTATAATCCTATGAGACACCCTGGGATCAAGCCATATTTTCACTTTGTCCTTTTCAAATTGAAATGTATGCCTTAAAGTAAACAATCTCAGAGCTTGTTTCCTCATATTCATTATTGATGAGGAAGCAGCATAGGCTTTATCTACTCTTTTCAGCAGCTCATCATCATGTAGCCTATGCTGCTGTTCTTCTTCAAGTTTAACCTTCACAGTTTCCATCTGTGAGGCAGGAGTGATGGGAGTGATGGATAAAGGTTGGGTTTAGGCAAAGTTAAAACCATAGAGAGAGGTAGCCTATCTTCTTCCTCATCATCCTCTTCTTCTTCTTCTTGTAGCCTCAACACCCTTCTCTTCTTCTTCAAGGGTGCATCATCGGCTATGGGGTTTGATGGTGAAGGAGTTGGTTTTGTGGGTTATGTTTGGGTTTGTGTTGGTGTGGGAGATTGGGCAGGCTTTGCTAGCAATCTGGATATGAGTGAAGGTTTGGTTTGTTTTGCTAGTAGAGTCTTGTTCCCAGCACCGGCTTTAGAAAGGGCTTCTATGAACAGTCCCTTAGTGAATTCCCCAGCGAACAGATCTTGGTGGTTATAGCAAGATGCTGTCCCTGGTCCATGACTTAACATCCAGGACTGGTCTCCTAGGTACTTCGAAATAAACCTTGTCATAGCCTCAAGTCTCTCTCTTTCTCTTGGCTATAACAGGTCCATCGGTATTCAATCTCTTTCATCTCCAACTTCTTATCTCCTGATCTAGCATAGCAGTGTTAGTGTCAAAAACTTGCCTGAACAGCTGACCAATGACGTTGTCCATTGATCTGCTATGTTCAGCATCAGCCTCCTGACAAGGACATCTAGATCAGTCTCCCTCTCCTTCTCTCCCTTCTTCTTCTTGTAAGTGACATGAAAGTCTTTTTGACTTTCAGCCACTTTAATCAATTTGGCTCCCTCCTTTTCCTTCCCCTTCACCCTCTCAGCCTCCTCAACTGACTCCCTCTTTTTCCACCTCTACCTCCACTTCTTTCTCCTTCACTTCCTCCTCCACTCTCTTCTTTTGGCTTTCACTGATGTCTCCCCCTTTTGGGTGCATGGTTAGGGTTTGACTATCAGAAAGCGATTTGGCCAGAGTAGCTTCCACCAAGGGCTGTATGTAGAGGGAGCCTCATCCAGGGTTTTATCACAATGTCTGTGATTATAGGTGTGATGAGAGGCAAGGATTGTTGAAAGATAGCAGCTAATTGCTCAGGGGGGTTTTGACCCTGAGAACTAGTGCCAGAAGCAGGGGCAGGTGACTGAGTTTGTGGGAGTGGCTGAGTATATGTGAGACCTTCAGGTGAAGGTGATCTGTGGGTTAATTGGGTGGCAGATGGACTTGATTCTTGGGAGAATTTGGCAAGTAGCTCTTTGAGCCTACTCACTTCCTCCTCAAGAATGGTGTTTTGAGCAACTACATCAAAGAAGAAGCTCAGGTCATCATCAGTGTGAACTGAATCACCTGACCTCCTGACTGAGTCAGGATGTACATGCGCTGAGTGTGACTCAGTGTTCGCATGTGCCCCTTGGTCTTGGTTCTGGGTACTTCCAGCCTCCGAATTTGATCTATCATCGGCAGTTGCCTCGGGTGAGGTCTTATAGATGGTACCAGCTTCTGCCTGCTCATGTGCTGATGCAGGGGAAGTGGCAGCCTCACCAGATTGTCCTATCTCCTTGGCCACACTAGGAGATGAGACATTTGATTCTCTGTGTTGGGGGGCTCTATCAACACTTGTACCACCTCTCTATGGTTGGAGTTTCCCAGTTTTTTTGGTTTCTGGGGAGAGGGTGGAGTGTTAAGATGGGTCAACACTTCTGCAATGATTAAAGTAGGGCTTTTAGGGGCGTTTGTAGTGGGAGATGGGGTAGAAGCAGTATGCACATTGGGAGAAGTGTGCTTTTCAATGGCAGTCTCCTCAAGTGAGAAAGACTCCAGATGTGTGGCAGCCCCAGAAATGGAAATGGTTGCTCTGGCTCCTGTAAAGAGGATGCCTGTGCGGTTGTGGTAGGTGGAGTCGTTGTGATTGCTGGGAGAATCGAAACCAGCACTCACTTCCTGCCTTTGTGGCAGGGGCATCCTCAGGGGACTCATCTCCTTGAGTAGCCTTTTTGGTTTTCTTGGGTTGGGTTTGGTGGGGACTTTGGACTTGGAGGTGGAGGCTGTGGATTCAGCTGCGTGGTTTTCGCAGCTTGGCAGCCTTTTTAAATGTTTGGTCTGTGTTGTGCCTGGAGTATAAACTCAGGCAATACAGCCATGGCAGGGACTCCAGTGCCAACTAGTCCCTCAGCTTGTAGCTCGGGCTCTCTATCATGGCTATTATAAACTGAGGATATAAATCCAACGGTTTGCAAAAGGTTTTGTAGCCATGTCCTTGAGTTCCAAGAAAATTATTTCAGAAAAGTTTAATGGGTGTTTCTCAAGGATAGAGTATAATACCTGCTTCACCTTGTGGACATTTGATCCCATGATGAAGTTCTTTGGGGCTAAGCAAACATTGACCATGTGAAAAATGAGACGTTCTGCGTCATGGAATGTTTCTTCAGTAGGGTGAGGCAGATAGGTCACCCTGATAATCATGATGTGCAAAAGAAAAGATCAGTGGTGCCTTTGGTGTATTCGGTGGGGAAGGTGGCATCATCCAATTTTAGGGTTTGTCGGATGATATATGGGATTGATGACCACCTGTTTGTTGTTGACGAAACTGGAGAGAGACCCCGCGGCGTCGTTCTCTCCAGTTTGCATGGTGACGTTCGTCCAGAACTGGGTAAGCGAATCGGCATAGATGGTCGGATTTATGAGAAACGCCATTTGGAAAGGAGAATCGATCATAAGATCGATGGCGTGATGGAACTTTGTCCGAAATGGTGACTTTGTGAGGTATGCGACACAGTTGTGTCGAGGCTTTAGTTGCATGGTCGCCATTAATGGTGTATGGGAGGTTTCAGAGTGTTTGAAATTTTAGGTCAAGTGAGAATGAAAAGCTCTGAAGGGTAGGCTGGGTTTTATGTGTTGTGGAAACGGCTGAAAGAAAACGACTGAAGGTTTTTGGTGTTAGTCATCAGTTGTTGAAAGGTGAGATGACGTGGTTGTAACCTTCAGAGGTTGTAACATCGGAGGACTTGGTGTGGTCATCAGTAGTTGAAATTACTGAGACTTTGGTTTTGTCCTTCAGATGTTGTAAACGACTGAAGACCTGTTAGTCATCAGTAGTTAAACTACTGAAGACATGTCTGCAGACGTTGTAAACAATGAAGACTTGGTTTTAGGCTTCAGTAGTTGTAAATTACTGACATCAGTAGTTGTGAACTACTGAAGACATGGTTTGCTTCAGTTGTTGGATATGAAACATCAGATGTTGGAATCAGCTTGTTTGGATATGAAACATCAGATGTTGAATCAGCTGAAGAATAAAGTTATCATCAGCTGTTGTCATCAATTCAGTTGTTTCATTCTGACCTCCACATTTACTCATCAGCTCTTTCTGACTTTCAGCTGTTTCATTGGCCTTCAGCTCTTGTGAATATTTATTACTCAGCTCTTGTGATCAGATGTTTATAAGTGCTAATGAAATATATTGTTCTTCAGAGCTTGTGAACAAATTTTGCCTTCAGTACTTATGTGTAAGATTGCACATCAGTACTTGTGAACAAAATTTGTTCTTCAGTACTTATTTGTTTGAAAATTAGGCATCAGCAGTTATAACCACATCAGTAGTTGTAACTACATCAGTTGTTTTCAACAAATAATATACTTCAGTACTTTGAAGGATTTTAGTCTTCAGTAGTTATGAAATGCTGAATAATAAATTACTCATCAGTACTTATTTTTACCTTTGCATACTAATGCTCATCAGTACTTGTGAGCTGAGAGCATCAGTATTAGTCAAATTATTCTAGCTGCAGCATACCAAGCCTTAGTACAATTTTGAAATGTGGCACTATCTAAAGGCTTAGTAATATGTCTGTAAGCTCATCAGCACTAGGTACAAACTTAGCATCAATCAGACCTTTTTCATAGCAATCCCTAATAAATAATGTCTGATCTCTATATGTTTGGTCCTAGAGTGCTGGACTGGATTTTTAACAATACAAAGAGCTGAAGCACTATCCATTAGTAATGGAGTCTTAGTCTCTGTAATGCCATAATCCAAAAGTTGGTTCTGAAGCCAGAGTACCTGGGATGTACAGCTTGCAGCAGCAATGTACTCAGCTTCAGCAGTGGATGTAGCAATTGAAGTTTGTTTCTTACTCTGCCAAGAAACTAAATAGTTGCCTAGGAATTGGCAACCACCAGAGAGTGACTTTCTGGTAACTTTGCATCCTGCATAGTCACTATCAGAGAAAGCAACTAATTTGCAAGAATGCCCAGTAGAATACCAAAGACCTAGTGATTGGGTACCTTGCAAATATCTAAAGATCCTTTTGACTGCAATCAAATGGGATTCTTTAGGTGCAGCCTGAAATCTGGCACAGGCACATGTTGCAAACATAATGTCTGGTCTAGAAGCTATAAGGTACATCAAGGACCCAATCATATATCTGTAAAGGGTTTTATCAACCGCTTTACCTTTCTGATCAACATCCAGTTGTGTGATGCTGCTCATGGAGTAGAACAGGGCTTACAGTTTTGTAAATCAAACTTATTTAACAACTCTTTGTATATTTGGACTGATGAATGAAGATTCCATCATCAGCCCTTTGTTTGATTTGCACCCTAGAAAGAACTGTAATTCTCCCATAGCACTCATTTCAAACTTTTGCTTCATTAGCTTAGTAAATTCATCACACAACTGTGGATCAGAGATGCAAAAATTATATCATCAACATAAATTTGAACAAGTAGCTTATGTGTCTCCCACTGTCTTTATGAATAAAGTTTTATCAATGGTGCCTCTAGTGAATTTATTTTGTAGAAGAAAAGTTGATAATGTTTCATACCAGGCTCTAGGAGCTTGTTTCAGCCCATAAAGAGCCTTATCAAGCTTATACACCCAATCAGGATGTTTATTATCCTCAAAACCTGGTGGTTGGCAAACATAAACTTCCTCTTTTATTTTACCATATAAAAGGCACTTTTGACATCCATTTGATAAACTTTAAGACTGTGAAAGACAGCATAAGCTAAGAACAATCTAATTGCCTCCAGTCTGGCTACAGGGGCAAAGGTTTCATCATAATCGATGCCTTCCTCTTGTGCAAACCCCTGGACAACTAGTCTGGCCTTGTTCTTAACAATTTGGCCCTTTTCATCTGTTTTATTCCTAAACACCCCTTAGTGCCTATTGCACACTTACTTGGGGTAAAGGAAAAAGCTCCCACACTTGCTGTTTTCTGAACTGAATAAGCTTAAGCTGCATTGCTTCAACCCATCCATTGTCTCTTAATGCAACATGATAGTTCTTTGGCTCTTGCTGACTGATGAAGAAGCATAGAAGCAGAAGTTGGACAATTGATTCCTGGTTGAAACTCCAGCATTGATATCACCAATGATTTGAGATGTGGGGTGATTCTTCAGCTCTTGATAGACTATAAGATCAGTGCAAGTGTTTGTAGGACTTTCAGCAGCAACAGATGGTGATGAAGATTCTTGAAACCATGTAGGAGATGGCAGCTCAAATGAAGTAGAGCGCAAAAATCTCATCAGCATTTGTTGTGGATGGGGCTGCTGAAGCTACAGGAGCATCAGGTTTAGTGGACTCAGGCAGGTGGTCACTAAACCTGAAAAGGTGAGTACTGACTACATCATCATCAGTACCACCAGGTGGAGAACTGTTGACAGGAACAACAGCTGGAGGTTGATAAGGGACATATTGCAGTATGTCCAAATCAAACAACTCCACAGGTTTTGTGGAATCTTGTCCTTTGGAGATTCATTGAACTTCACATGCAAAGTCTCTTCAACCATCTTTGTCCTACAGTTGAAAACTCTGTATGCCTTGCAAGTTGATGAATAACCAACAAAATACCCTTCATCCACCTTTGAAGCAAACTTCTGGAGTGGATTGCTTGTGTTGAGAATGAAACAAGGACACACCAAGGCTTTAAAGAAGGAAATCAAAGGAGCCAAATGATGGAGTACTTCATAAGGAGTCTTCATCAACCTCTGATTCACTAATACTCTATTCTGCACATAGCAAGCTGTATTAACAGCTTCAGCCCAAAACGTCAGTGGCAATCCTGAGTCAACCATCATTGACCTGCAGCTTCAATGAGAGTCCTGTTCTTTCTCTCAACTACTCCATTCTGTTCAGGAGTTCTTGGAATGCTGAACTACCTTTTAATTCCCTTTGACAGGTAAAAGTCATCAAGTGTGTGATTTCTAAACTCTGTTCCATTGTCACTCCTCACACACTTGACCTGAAGGGAATACTGCTTCTCCACAAATAACACAAAGTTCATTATAGCCTTGTCAGCTTCATCTTTAGAGTGCAAGAAGATAGTCCATACAAATCTTGAGTAATCATCCACAATTACCAGACAGTATTTCTTCTTTGCCATACTCATTACTCTGACAGGACCAAAGAGATCCATGTGCAGGAGTTGTAAGCAGACAGTGGACTTTGGTTCTTCTATTGGCGGAAATGAGACTTTGTGTTGTTTTCCCTTTAAACAGGCAGTGCAGTTGTCTTCACACTTGAACTCCTTCAAAGCAACCCTCTTACTAAACCATGGCTTATCAGCTGATTCATGTTTTTAAGATTAACATGCCCCATCCTTCTATGCCATAGAGTAGATTCTTGAGGAGAAGCCTTGGAGAATAGGCAAGGATGGCCTTTTATGTCAATTTTCTTTGAAAGGTCTAAGGCATATACTCTTCTGTCCTGTTGGCCTTCAGGAGAGTGTATTCATCCAACACCTTGTCAATCAATCTCAGAACTTTGGATGACAAATCCGACAGTTCCGGTTGGTGTGAAAAGGGCAATATGGCCTTTATCACACATTTGACTGACACTCAAGAGATTGTACTTGAGATTCTCCACATGGTTAACATCATCAAAACTTATTCCCCATTGGAAACAAAGCCTTTGCCGATGATGTAACCTTTTGCATCATTGCCAAAGGAAACAAACCCCTTCTTTCCTGAGAGTAGTCATTAAGAAGTGAGCTACTTCCTGTCATATGCATAGATCCTCTACTGTCCACATACCAGATGCTTCTTTGGCATGTTGAAGAACCCTGCAATCAACACAACAGGTTAGTTAGTTTTAGAGACCCAAACCTGTTTGGTTTTAGGTCTGTTCTCATCAATAGAAGCAACACTAACTGGTTGGTGATGTGTGACAGCCTGAGGTGAAGGAGATGGTGAGAAGAGGAATCCTTTGGCTTGGATTTCCTTTTCTGTGATTTCAACACCGAGCATCTAATTGGTTGACTCTTCCTATTAGATGTTGAACCATCATTACAAGTTGTGTCTGACTTTGTGATAAAGCTTTCAGCTCTTCAGATACATTAGTGCTTGCTAGTGATGGATTCCTGTGTAGCATCATCTTCTTTTGAGCAACCTCAGCTGTTGCCTGATTAACCCCTACCTTCTTTTTGGATTTCTTTTTGGGCTTAGGGGTTTCAGGTTTTGATATTGCTAGTACAAACTTGGTTTCAAACTCACTTTTCATTTTATTCACTTGCTCTTTAATTTCCTCCTTTTGTTTGAGTTTAGAGCCCCTTTTGTACCAGCAATCATCAGTAAGATGATTGAACAAGCCACATATTTCACATGGCTTCTTCTTCATCTTATGTTGATCATTTACTGAAGAAGATGAAACTGCTGAAGACTTATTCTTCAGCTGTTTGCTGTCAGTACTTGCATTCCTGACATCCTCCTTTCAGTAGTCTTCAAACCTTTTCTACTGGCAGTTTTCTTCTCTTCAGTACTGGCAGTAGTTGGGGTTTGAACTTCAGGTGTTATCACTTGCTCTCCAGTACTTTCAGTACTTCTAGAGACAACACCTGAGTTGATCAACTCTGAGATCATGTGACAGTCAACATTTGAACCATCAGCTGTTTTAGCATCAGCTGATTGGTTTTGTGAGGAGTGAATGCTTACTTTCACTTCTGATGATGCTGTATCAGATAGTAGGTCACATGATGAGAAGGATTGGTTATTGCTCTCTCCTCTCAGATTCAACTTCTGCTCCTGAAGTAAAATCTGTAGGAGGGGCAGTGTGATTATAACCAATGCCAAACTTCATATTGGAAGCCGATTGCTTACTAAGAAGCATTTCAAACCCTTGCAGGATTGCACCATCGATCACTCTACCTGGGTGGCCGCAAGTGTTTCCTTGAGGTCTCTGTACTTTTCTAGAAGTACCTCTTCCCCTAGCCTGATCATCTTTTATTTGACATTTAAGCTTATAAATCTCATCATTTTTATCATTAATCACAGCCTCAAATTCAGCTTTTATTTTGGAATTGGTTTGTTCTAGCTCAAGATTTTTATCAATTAAAGCTACATTTGCCTCTCTAATAGAAGCAAATACTGCTATGCATGAATGAGAACAAAGCTTGGCTTTAACCTCAGAAGATACCTGTGATGAAGCATTGGAGGATGGCCCATCAGTAGACTCTAGGGCCATGAGAGCAAGGTTCCCTAAAGGATGATCACCACCATGTTAACCAGCACCTTGGAATAGTTTTCTTGACTAGATAAATCATCTAGTAAACTACTCCTGTCAACAACTCCTGGGGTGAGGAAGCTATGTTGTTGAGGTTGGGGTTGATGATGAGATTGGGAAGATTGAGGCTCAGGGAGAGCATGTGGTTGCTGAGCAGGGGGTACTTGAACTTGACTTGGCTGAGGCATGTAGTAGCAGGGGTATGGGTATGTCATATGACCCTGAGGCACAAAGTATGCAGGTGATGCCTGTGCTGATGATGGATGACTGGAACTGGTGGAGTGTTGCCCTCTGTGCTGTGATCTATTGCTTGGAAAAGTCACAAAGAGTGCAGAGGAGTTAGATCCAGATGATCTACACTCTCTAGCAAAGTGTCCAAGCCTCTGGCACTTGTGACACCTCAACTTGCTCTTGTCAAAACCAACTTTGGTTTTGCTAGAGAGACCAGGAATTTCCTCCCAGTTCTCTTGTAGAACTTTTGAGATGTGATATTTATCATAGCCATTTGACTCAAAATCCATCTCTTCCAGATCATCATCTGGAATGTTCTTCAAGTCCTCCATCAGAAAGCACAAGTTATCACTACTACCTCCTGAACTACTATCAACACCAACAAAAGCATGTTCAGAATTGCTAGAGAAATCAATATGCTCATCATAGGCATTCTCAGATGTAGCATATTCTGACTCTTGACTTATCAAGGCAGCATTGCCTGAGACAAAGTCATCATGAGCTTACCAGATGATGAACTTCCTTTTCTGTTCTATCTCTCTCTCAAATGTAAGCATTTTCCCATGAAGTTAGGTGAGAGATAGAGTGTCCAGATTTGTACTGGAGCGTAGGACAATGGTATAAGTGTCCCATCTCTCAGGCAGGGATCTAAGGAAATGGTTGTTCATCTGACTCTTGGAATACTCTTGTTTAACCTTTTCAGCTCAGAAATAAGACAAGAGAATCGCTCAAACTGTTGAGTCAGTGTCTCACCCTTCCTATGAGAGAATGTCTCATATTGTTGGGAGAATTTCCCTAGTATTTTCTAAGACCTCATTGGTTCCTCCGAATTTTCCTTCAGAGCAACCAGAGATCATGAGCAGTTTCATGATGCAAAAGCCCTGAATAGATCTCATTTGGAATTGCCATAGCCAAAATTCCATGGGCTTTATCATCAATCTCAAACAGCTTAAGATCTTCATCCGAATATTGATCAGGTTTCTTCGGAACCTGCTCATTTGATTCAGAACGCTCACCATAGGCTTGTATGGTCCATGCACCACTGACTTCCAACAACCAGCACTGTTGACACACAAGTGATGAAGCATACGATGTTGCCATATGTTATACTCATTCCTCACAAGCATCAGAGGCTTTGTTGAGGAACCAGTATTTGAGGATCGTTAGTTGGTGTTGTCATTTCAGATTTCAGTCAATTCAAGGTAAGCAAAACAGATCTAGCTCAAAACCACGAGAACCTCAAGTTTAACGGTCAGAAGCAGCAGGAACTCAATCTCTATAACTAATTCTTGCAAATTGCTATTCAATCAAACGTAGATGTCAAAAGAGGAGTTTCAAATGATCAATTGTTAAATCGATTAATGATTAACCAGCTCTGATACCATTTGACAGGATCTCAGCCTCTAGTTTGATCAATTAGGTTGTATTCGCAGCGGATTTAGTACAAGAATTAAAACAAACAAGCAAGAACACTAAAGATTTAGCAATAAAAAAGTAAGTTATAGAGAAGATGGAAGTTCTGCAAAAGAATATTTCATTCAATTGCATGCTTCGACAGCGGCTACAATTAGGTCATTATCCTTATATAGGAAAGAATGATGTCAGTCAGCTGATGTCACTTGACAGTGACATCAAACCGTTATTAACAAACTACTGATAACAAACTAAACTACTGAAGATGTCACAACAGCTGACATCTTCTCACAAAATGCTAAGTGTCAAACTATTACAAGAACTGAAAAGAACTACTGATAACTACAATGACTGAAGACAAACTCTTCTGTCGTTTTACAAACTACTGAAAATAGAAAAAGAAACAACTGAAAAAGGAAACCATCACAACAACTACGAATACTTTTCAGCTGTTGTGACAAACTCTGAAGCTCCAGCACTTGGTCTTCAGACTTTAACTTCAGATGATTCATCAGCTGATGACTTCAGTAGTTATCATCAGCTGATGTCTTCAGTCTTTGTCTCAGTCTTTGTGCATCAGTTGTTGATCTTCAGTACTTCAGTCTTCAGCTGTTGATCTTCAGCACTTGAGTCTTCAGCACTTGAAGCTTCAGTACTTGAGTCTTCAGTACTTGATGCTTCGGTAGATGAGTCTTCAGTACTTGAAGTCTTCAGCTGTTGATCTTCAGTTCTTTGATCTTCAACTGTTGAAGTCTTCAGTCTTTGTCAAACTGCTGATGAAGCTTTCAGCAGTTGTTGTGATGTCTTGTGGGACTTAGAGGTTTTTCTGATCTGGCTCATTGGTTCTTTTGGTCCAACATCTTCGCGACACTCACCGATTTCAACACCGCCTCCATCTCCCTTACCCCAACAGTGAGCGGCTGCAGCATTGCCATTGCCATCGAAGGTCGGGCTTGCACCTTTGGAATGCCCCATAACTGCACCCCGTGGTAGTCACCCCCACTACTCATCCTCCTCTTCATCAGACAATACACAGTCTCAGCTCCGGGCATTCCTCCTCCCCTCTGCTCTCTCCTTGCCCGTTGATCCCTTTCTATTCTCCTTCTCCTTCCTCTCCTCGCTTCTCACAACCCTAATGACTTCAGTCACCACAGACGGTAAAAACTGTCTGCATGACCTGGTGCACTCATCAGCAATCGCCTCCCTAGCTGAGGCGTTCAGGCTGGCATTCTCATTCTCCTCACTTCGGCCATGAACCTCAGGTTCTCACGAGCCGTCTCAGGAGCCTTAGCACTACTCCTAGTCATACGTGGCTGACCTCTGCCTCTAGAAGCGTTGGAAGACTTCTGTCCAGCCATTTCCTAGATGCTAAAAGATTCAAACACTAACACAGTCATTAAGGTAATAGCTCAGTTATGTCAAGTATAGTAAGTCCCTAATGACTGTGGCCAGTTCTGATTAACCACTTACTTTACTCTTCACACCCTAAGCATTTCTTATCCTGACTACATCAGTATCTAAATCTACTAAGAACACATAAGTCAAGGCACACGCACATAATACACTGATTAACTTAAGAAAAAAATACCTGATGCACGTAGCTCTCGGGCTGACATCCCTCTTCTGTCCCATTTTTAGTTTAAGTTTAGGTTTATTTTGAAAGTATTTACCCATTTCACTTAAACTTTGGCTCTGATACCAACTGTAAGGCCCCGATCCCGGAGACCTCACAGTTGGTTATTCACAGCAATAATTACATAAAACGTTACATAATACAAATTTAAGCAGCGGAATTAATTTAACAAAGCCATTCATTTCATTATAAACATTGTTGTTAAGCAATACATTATAGTTTAATCATGTTGCAAAATAATTGTTCAATTCCATTACAAAACAACAGTATTATCATGTATGATAGGTGTCAGTAATGCCCTGCCAAGTAGCTTTACCCGCGTGCTCCTCAGCAACATTTTACCTGCCAACAGAAAAATGCATAAAAGTCAGCGTTGCTGAGTGAGTCCTAGTTTTATATAAACATACTTTACTTTCGTTTAAGAACCATTATTTACTTTTGCATGTGAACACAGATTATACGTACACTTAGGTAATATCATTATTATCTTCATCATTCGTTCATTTCATACTTTTATCATCATCTTTCCGAGTCTTTTACAACACAGGGTCACTCACCTCATTAGCATCTCAATGATTGCACGTCATCCGAGTCTTTTGCGGTCGCTCACCTCATTAGCAATCTTAATGATTGCACTATATCCGAGTCTTTTGCGACCACATGGTCGCTCACCTCATTGCCAATCTCAAGGATTGACCCTAAGTGCATCCTTCGGGGTAGCTAACCCGCATCACAGTTGAGCTAACGACAACAAGGCCATGCACCTCTATACATTTGCTTGCAAGACTTTCATTCATTCATTTACGTTCCACTTTTCCTCATGATTAATCTTTCTCTTTATTAATGATAATACTTTCTGTTTCGATCATAAACATACCACGTAATGCCATACAATAATAATAATATTAATAACAATAATAATAATATTAATAACAATAAAAATAAGGTTAACAATAATGATAATGATAATATATAAGGAATCATGAGAACAGTCATGATTATACTTGAAATTAAGCATTTATTAACCCTAGTCAAACATTGTTCAAACCCTAATTGCACAGACTCCCGTAAAATTCCTGAAAATATATTCTAAGTGTTGGGCGCATGGGCCCTGTTTGGGCGGTTGGGCACTATTCGGACGGTTAGCCCTACACTTAGCTATTTTCACTTAGACGCATGGGCCTGTTTAGATGCATCGGCCTATTCAGATGTTCGGCCCTGCACTTAGTCATCCTGAGCAATAGTCTAGACTGTTGGGCACTATTCAGACGTATGGGCCTGACTTAGAGGCGTGGGCACTTAGGCGTTTGGGGGAAATCCCAGACGCATGGGCACTATTCAGACGGTTGGACCCTGTTCAGAATATGGGCTTACTTAGGATTTTCTAAGGCAAATTTTAGACGGTTGGGGTACTGTTTAGGCGGTTGGGCATCTCCTTTGTACTTAAACGACATAAATCAGTCCCAAATTCGTCCTAAATCAATTCTATGCTTAGTACTAACATTCTAAGCACCATAATACATTCATAATCATATTCATCACATCATTTACCCCCACCAAAACATACCCCATCCACATATTTGTTCACACACACATACGGGATAAACATAATCTTATAAAAACACATACACAAGCATTTTCGAGCCCCAAA
>JABSNV010000751.1:0-105000 GCA_024085815.1 Flaveria linearis
TTTTATCCTTTTTGCCATGTGTGACTACATAACCAAGTAGTTGCAGAAAATGTCTTGCTGCAGTAAAGAGTGCAGATTAACACTTTAGATTTGAAATCAACATATGAAATATATAAATATAGTATAGTAAGAAGGGATATATGGTACCATGATTTTCGATCTGCGTTGATACTTTGAGTCAAAGTCTATATCAATTGCCATGTTCAATCCCTTCTACTTTTAGTTTTTTTTAAATTGAAACATATTACATAATAGTGATTGAATGCAAAAATGGTTTAAAAACAAAATCTATACCAAGCTATCCACTCCCTCCTCGATCATAACACTGTCCATGTTTGCGTAAAAAGTTGTAGTCTTATGAGCATCCTCTACTGAACTATCAAACTCCTTATCACCCCATCATAGCAAGTTTGTGTTATTTAATATTCAAGTTCTGATAACAAATTTTATGTTATTGTTATTTAAAAAATACACATCTTACCAATATTTCACAAGAACGAAAAAAATTCTGACGGGTCATTCTTTATTCATGTGTTTTTATCATCATTCAAGATCAATCCCCAACTTTTTGACATGCTCACATGAATACATCTACCTGGGTAAAGCTCTTCAAATGACACCCCTTTGTACAAGAGCAGCCCTCTTTTGGTTTAGAATGGAAAGTTCCTATACATGATAAAAGTGTTAATGGATATGTGGCATACTAATTTGTTATAAAAATAATAATCAACCAATGATACCATTCATCTTTACAAGCCACAAAGATTATCGCTTCTATGTTGTTTTTAATTGTTTTTCTTCATTTGGTCATTGAAACTCTAATCTTATCGTATGGAGATAGGAGAACATCAGGCAGCTTAACAACTCATGCACGTCTCTTCTTTTCATGTTGTTCCTCACTTTTCATAACCATTGAAGTAGTTGGTGTTTTGAACCTAGGTGATGATGTTCCATCTTTCACTATGACATTCTCCTTTCCTGCTGATCCCCTATTTCTATAATGCTGTTAAGTCCATCTTGATGAGCATGTTCACTTTCTCTAGAAGCTTCAGCGGGAAAGATGTTGTCGTGGTGTTGATCCATCG
This sequence comes from Flaveria linearis, assembly GCA_024085815.1. Lineage (NCBI taxonomy): Eukaryota > Viridiplantae > Streptophyta > Magnoliopsida > Asterales > Asteraceae > Flaveria > Flaveria linearis. The sequence goes on from JABSNV010000751.1 coordinate 1,086, forward strand.
GTGTGTGAGTAGTGATGGCAATTGAAATGACGGTTTATTAGTGTTAAACAACTGATAATAAAGGGATCTAGAACTCACCTGGTTACAGGAAGTTGCTTCTCGTCTAAGCTTTTAAACTAGGCTAGTGGTACACGGCTGCATATAAGTTAACACTCGAATGGGTCATTTCTACCTAGTTTCGTCAGTAGTCGCACACGCAGATTCACTAACATTTTCGCTGCCAGTTTTGCGCGCGGCAGTTTCGCACGGTAGTTTCACTGCCAGTTTCGCACGACAGTTTCGTTGCTAGTTTCGTATGGTAGTTTCGCCCAACTTTCGTTGAATTTTCTAGATTTGCTAAATCTACAGATCTACCTATGCAATTACGAAAGTACCTGTGAAACTGTAGTTTCGCAGGAAGGGAGATTGTCTTAGTTTCATAGGATGAACCCACAGTTTCGCAGAATGCACAGACAGTTTCGTAAAACGTATAAAAATGACGAACCCATGTTTTTAACCAAAAATCTCAACTTTTTTTATGTCCAAATCCTTTGGTTTTAATCCATAAAACTATATCTTAACTTTTACATGATTTCATACGTCAAAATATAACCTTTATGTGATTCTTTGCGACTTTTTAAAACCCAAAACCCTAGAATCCGGGTTTGACCTACAGAGGCATTTAGAGGCTGATTCTCACCTGGATTTCTTGCTCTTTTTTATGATTTGATGCCCTAACACTCAGATCTTCAATCTTTTAACTAATGGAGCTCCAAATCTTGAGTTTCTTTACTTCTCTCTTTACCTCTCTAGAAGTTGGTGGCTAGAGTTGCAAATGAAGAAGATGATGGCTTGTTTAGGTGGTTTATGTGGCAGATTTGGGCCTTTAACCACTTAATCCTCTTTGCCCATAAGACTAATTTTTCCCATGATTCATTTCCTCCTTTATTTTTATTAAACATCCTTAACTAAGCCCATTATTATAAAATGACTTGTTTTGACTTTCAGGGGCGTTACATATGGTTTTTGTTCCGTTTACTAGTATTAACAACCACCATCAAAATGTTACATTCGGGCCGCAATTTTGTCGTCAGACCCGCTGATTCTTACAAGTGGTTGCTTCGATCATTCAAGGAAGCAGTTGGTAAGGAACCCCGTGTTGTGGTAACAAACCCGGACCCTGCGATGAAAAAAGCTATAGAAGAGGTTTTCAAAACCATTAGACATAGGTTGTGTATTTGTCACATAACGAAGAAAGTTATTGAGAAGGTATGATTTTTTTATTTTAAAATTTGTAATGTGTTGATATCAGCATATGTGTTGATGATCTTTTTTTGTATGTAATTAAATGATATATGTATAATTATGTATTGATGTTATTAGAAACTTGATAATGTAATATGAATAAGCCATTATGTTAATAAACATTCAATGCATGTTTGATAGTTTGGAATATATGTTAAAATGAATAAGCCATTATGTTACTAAACATTCAATGCATGTTTGATAGTTTGGAATATATGTTAAAATGTATAGGTTCAATTGTAAAATATAATACCATATTCCTAACCAAACTAACCTTAGTCTGCTTTTTATGTTATTTAGGTTGAAAAAAATTTAAAGAAAACCAAAGATTTTAAATGTTGTATTTGTGATATAGTATGTAACTATATTGAGCCAGATGAATATGAATCTAAATGGACGGAGGTTATGTCAGAATATAATTTGGCTGCCAATGATTGGTTGAATGATATGTATGCTTTGAGACACGACTGGATTCCAGCTTACTATCGTCATGAGCATATGTCGGGTCTAATGCGAATAACGTCATGTATAGAAAGAAAGAATCATCATTTTGGTCAAGTTTCTAATAGCAATATTACGTTGGTTGAGTTTCTTAGCAAATTTCAAAACTGTCATGGAGTCACAAAGATTTACACACCAAAGGAATGATCATCATACAAGGGAGACAATCCCCGATTGGGTTTCCGATTATGAATTGGAGAGAGAAATCAATGAAATATATATGAGAAATATATTTAATGATGTTCAAGATAACAAACAAACAAACAAACACCCAGTATATCCCACTCAAGAGCAGGGTCTGGGGAGGGTAGGTGTAGGCGAGTCTTTCCTTTATCTTGTTAGGTAGAGAGACCGCTTCCAAGAGACCCCCGACTTTAATGATGTTCAAGATGAGATATAGTGTGTTGTTAATAAATGCATGTCTATTAGTGTTACTGAAGCTGGTGATTTTATTAAGTTTGAGGGATCATGCATGTTTGAGGTATGTGTTGTTAAAATTTGGTGGGCTTACGTGATGCACTGATTATATTAATCTTTAGACTATTGTGTCCTCTATGGCATCTTCAATCGTATTTGGATGCATGTTTTCAGCCTTTTTGCCATCGGGTGTAACTGCATAACCAAGTAGTTGCAGAACATGTCTTGCTGCAGTAAAGAGTGGAGATTAACACTTTAGATATGAAATCAACATATGAAATATATAAATATAGTACAGTAGGAAGGGATATATGGTACCATGATCTTTGATCTGCGTTGATACTTTGAGTCAAAGTCTATCTCAATTGCCATGTTATCAATCCCTTCTACTTTTAGTTTTTTAAAATTGAAACATATTACATAATAGCGATATGAATGCAAAATTGCTATAAAAACAAAATCTATGCCAAGCAAGCTATCCACTCCCGCCTCGATCATAACACTGTCCATGTTTATGTAAAAAGTTGTAGTTCTATGAGCATCCTCTACTGAACTATCAAAGTCCTTATCATCCCGTCATAACATGTTTATGTAAATTAAATATTCATATGTTGATAACAAATTTTATGTTATTGTTATTTAATAAATACACATCTTGCCAATATTTCACAAGAACAAAAAAATCTGGCTGGGTCATTCTTATTCATGTGCTTCTCGTCATCATTCAAGATCAATCCCCAACTTTTCAACATGCTCATATGAATACATATACCTGGGTAAAGCACTTCAAATGACACCATTGGTACAAGAGTAGCCCCTCTTTTGGTTTAGAATGCAAAGTTCCTATACATGATAAAAGTGTTAATGGATATGTGGCATACTAATTTGTTATAAAAATAATAATCAACCAATGATACCATTCATTTTTACAAGCCACAAAGATTGTCTCTTTTATGTTGTTTTTAATTGTTGTTATTCACTTGGTCATTGAAACTCTATGGAGATCGGAAAACATCCGGTAGCTTAACAAATCATGCATGTCTCTTCTTTTCATGCTGTTCCTCACTTTTTATAACCATTGAAGTAGTTGGTGTTTTGAACCTAGATGATGATGTTCCTTCTTTCATTGTGACATTCTCCTTTCCTACTGATCCCCCATTTCTATAATGCTGTTAAGTCCATCTTGATGAGCATGTTCACTTTCTCTAGAAGCTTCAGCCGGGAAGATGTCATGGTGCGGATCCATCAGTGTGAGTAGTGATAGCAATTGAAATGATGGTTTATTGGTATCAAACAACTGATAATTCTTTTTTTTGTGATGTTGTTTCGAACTGTTTAGTATTAGAAACATAGAGGTTCAAGTTCTGTCCACATAGAACAACCACCAATGAATGGCGTTAATGTATCAGGGCCAGTGTGTACATCCATGTCGTGCTGGTCGGTCTCTTGTGCTGATTTCTCACTACTTCCTGATATTTAATCAACCTTAATTCCCACTAAGCTTCGGAAGATTTTATCCCATCACGTCCAGGGTGTTTCCCCATTGCTTGACTGATTATACCGTCAACTTCTGCTACAAATTGGTCAAGTTACAACACTTTCTGATGTATCAATACATTCTACTCCTATAAAATCAATTATGTTATTTATTTATGTGCATTATAATTAAATATTGATTAGGTTATAAACTATACCTCCTCATCGGCTGGATATGATGTTTTTCAAACCAATTCCGTCAATCCTAATCTGGCAACCCTTTAATTGAATCTGTGATGTTATCTGGTTTTTCAACTAGTCATTTCTAGCCTTTTGTATTATCAACACATCCTTCAACATTATTAGTATCAACATTCATCTTATCACCTTCGTCATCTACTACTATCACATTCCCTCCCATAACATCATCAGCTGTATTATCTATACAAACTTTATGTTCGGTGTTCTTGCATTCTGTTTTTTATGGTCCCTTGCAACTCCTTTTAATGGCTTCCATGTATCCATCGGAATTACTTGAATTTGATATGGTGTCATCCTCAAGTTCTAAAAGAGCCAATGAATCATAGTGTTGAATTGTCGGAGTTGTCATCATTTGTCTTTACCTTTCTCGTGTGGACAAACTAACTGTAATAGTAACATATGCATATTAGTAATTGGTTAAATGTGTTATAAATCATTGTTATGCTTACACCTACCGCTAGAAACCCAAAGAGGCCCATTGAAACAAGGGCGAAGCTTTATGGGGGCCGGGGGGGCCCCCGCCCCCTCTCTTTTTTCGTCCGTAGTGTAAATTTTCGGTTCGATGGTGTAAATTTTTGGTCCGGTAGTGGAATTTTTTAATAAAATAGATTCCGCCCCCCCTAAAATAGTTTACTTTCGCCCCGCCCCCCTATGCTTTGGTTCAAACTCCGCCACTGCATTGAAATGCTCCTTTCCATTCCATTGCTTTTAGTGTTATTCAATAATGTAATCATATAGCCACACCGATCCATATTGTTGATATCAGCTTTGCTTGTTAGGAACTTAAAAATTTTCATGTTAACGTGTGATCCTTTTGTATTTTTATCCTTACTTATGTTGAATAGAACCAAGAAATTTAGCTTAAACATCCTCCATGTTCATTCGGTGAATTTTTCATCAGGTTCACTAGGTGTTTTGACTTTGGCAAGGGTGAATTTCCCTAAATTGCATCCTAAATTCAGAAATAAAAGGATCCGTGATGTTGTGTCTTTAACACATGTCGTACATGTATATCTCCCATTGGAATTCCAAGTACATCCCTAACAAACCCCCTAGTAATTGAGATGTTTGTAGTTCCAAGGTTTAGAGTGGGGTCGTAGGGTAATAGTTGCGTAAACGCCAATACCCTAAATATGTTAGCACAATCTACATCTGTATACCAAGCACACAGGCAGAACCCATGTCATTAAGTGTATGTCTTTTGTTATTCTGTTAACCCTTACAGCACTTCATATAAATGAGATAGATTGTTTTGGATTCTTATATGTTTGATTTGATATAGGCCTGAACAGTAGATTGTGAACATCAGAATCATTATCTTCTTCATCATCAATTATGTTACTAATTTTCTTACACTTGTTTGCACTGTTGAGGGATGGATTTGCATATAAAAGCACATATGTTATTTTATGTATTGATAATATATGTGTGTTCTAATTATATGTTATAAAGGGTCTTATTTCTCATGTACTGATAGCATATGAAACTTTTCTTACCTTTTCTAAATGGATTTCCAAAATCGTCATTTAACCATCCTTTATCGAGCAACTTGAGAGCTTTCTTGTCTTTAATATCCATTTAATTTCTAAATGTCGTATTTATCATGCGTTATTATGACCAGAGACGCTTGATGAATCTTTTCTGTTCTTCGATTTTTGTATGGAAAGAAATAAATAAAATGATAATAGTTTTAGGTATTCACTTAATTTTGTTAGGTATAGGTGCTTTTCTTTTAGTATTCAAGGCTTTTTATTTTAGGGGAATATATGATATTTTGTGTCACACCCTCAATTTCCATAAACGGGGTTTTACCGTCAGGCGTGTGACATAACCAGGATCTCAGATAAGCATCAGTTACACCAAACGACTCGACAATTACAAATCATATAAGTTGCTTAGTAATAATGAAATAAACCAACTTGTATTTAAGTATTGCGGAAGCGAAAACATGAAAACATTTAACAATTGTTTTGAAACATGCAAACACGTGCCCAATCCAATTTATGTAAAGTACATGAAATTAAATCTTCAAAATAGTTTGGGATGAATGCGGAATGACATGCAGTGGATGCTGTGCTCCTAAACGTGCCATTTCAATGTCCTGAGAGAAAACATGCAAAAGTCAGTACAAGACTGGCGAGTTCACAGGTTTATCAGTAAACAGCAAGTATCAGTAATGTAATTCCCGGATTTAGTAATCAAAGCATATAATGGGTAGCTAGCCCATAGCAATCACTATGTGTATAAAGTCACGACCGAGCTGACATGTAATCAATAATATTAATGTAGGCCCGACTGTGGTTTCCCCACCACAACACTGTAAAACAGGCTAACCATTCACCCGTTTGACCTCCAGTCAAGCTAGCGCGAGTAGCCCGGGCAGGGTATGTCAATCCCAGTAGATCTACTAACAATCACCTCGCTATTTGCATATTAACGGTCCAAAGGGCAAAGTATAACACCATAGTATCAGGTATATGCAGTATTACAAAAACCCAATGTAATGTAACGTTTATGAAAGCATCATGTTTCTCTCCCCCAAAAAGAGTGTAAAGTAAAAGTGGGGCTGTAAACTTACCTGGTATGCGTAACAACTATTTAAAGTTTACTTGGAGAATAAGTGAACTGACAACCTTCAGAGGTTACCTAAATCATGTAAGTACATAAGTATGTGCAAACAGAGAACATGTGGAACCCTAAGGACACACAACTAAAGACTCAAGGTTTCAGAAAAATAGACATGTTTAACCCGGTTGACCCGTTTGACCCGTTGGTGACATTATGAGTTGTAATTCCTTTAAGTAACATAATCATTCCTCAAGCATGGTTAACATATATCATAACAATTAATTTCCAGTCCCAAACATGATGTCCTAATTAGTAATCATCATTCAACATCATACATGATCATCAAGTTCCATTCAAGCCAATTAACACATTTTATCACAATAAGCATCCTTAATAAATACTCTAGCATGATCCTAACATCATGAAAATGTCCAATTCACAACTTATACCATCAAAATAAATTCTAGTAGTACTAACATTACACGCAAAAGGCAAGTAAATATGCTACAGGTTGTAAGTATTCGTTTTCCAGAATCTGCGTTTTCCGGCAAATTCTAGGTGTTCGGAAGATATGGTCAAACACATAACCAACCAAGGATTTAGGCCAAGGCCAAACTCCAGTAGGCTTTCCCATGAGTTAATTAAGTATGTAAAAGTTGTTTTTGGTTTTAAGGGCCTGGAGTTATTATAAAAACTAAAAATGTTACAGCAGCTCTCAACCGGAGGGCTGCTGGAGTTAGCTTGCCAAATTGTTCATAACTCCCATTTGAAAATAGCTATTAGGTTAATTCTTTTTTTGGAGTTTAAAGGCTTCCTAGGACAAATGTTTGACCATAGGGTTTGGTCTCAGTTTTTATGAAATGAAAATGGCATATCAAACAAGTCAACATATACATTCTGTCCCAGAGGACAGAATTGACCCTTCTAGCCAAAACAAGTAAAACAGCAACTTAATCACCTTCGATTGGAGTGTGGTTACCCTTTCTGGTAACTAGACTCAGTAATAAATAATTTGGGCACTAGAAACACATCATTTGGATATGTTATGACCTATTTGTGGCACATACAAAATGAGACTCAGAATCTGTCAGAAATTTGTTTCTGATCACACTTCACTAAAATGATCATAACTCACGTCCAAATTGGACAAGGTTGGATGTTTTGAAAACTAGACTCCATTAGGAAGATGCTAGACTCAGAAAACCAGTTTTTGGATTCGTCTTCATTTGGTTATGTCATGATGAAAACAAGGTATGCAATCTGCCAGAAATCAGAACGTGTACATTTCACATTTGTCATACCCCACACACCACATAACGATTTCCCAATACAAGAATCATTTTTTTAGGGCAGGTCATAGCATCTATTAGAACATCTAATTATCACCATGAACATATCCATAACATCAAAAATTCAGCCTTCTTGACAACATATTCTTGACAACATATTAGCTACTATTATTAGTATCTTATGAACAAAACTTTCAATTCATTGATTCCATGCAAGATTAACATATTCTAGTATTCATTCAACCAAACTAACATCATGAAATCATCAAACAACCATCAATTTCAAGTAATTAACTTAAGTTTCGAATTTGAGTTCATCATGAATCAAACCTAAGAATTAAATCAACAAAACGTATAATTCTTGCATAATCGATATCAAACGAGATGTATACCATAAAAGTAAACTACTAGCATCATCAATTAACCCAAAAATCATCACCAAGAACATAATTTATCCCTAAATCATTTGGCCGACCTAAAGAACCCACACCAACATCAAACTAACCTTTGATTCTTGCAATAGAACACGAATTGATGCTTGTATCTTGTTGTATTGCTTGAATCCGAACCAAAATCGCAGCAACTTGGTGTTTCTTGGCTGAATTCGAAGTATGGAAAGGTGTAGAAGAAGAGAGGCGGTCGATGGGGTGGGAATTTGGGGCTTGGGTTGTTTTATCCCTTTTAATTTTGCATATTTACCCTTTGGACCCTAGTGTTTTGCATTCTATAAAAAGGCACCCTTTAAACACTTTTCAAATGGTTTTTAACTACAATAATTAAACATATAAACTCATGGTAACAATTACACATTTAATCTTTATAAAACACAAAACATACAAATTTATACACACGTTTCCACGTTACGCGATTAATTCTCAATTTACATGTAAAACACACAAGCACATAAACATAACGCAACAATCACATAATCAGTTAAATTATCATTAATCTAACATTATTAATTATCATTAGGTCACCAACATTAAACGACAACTAGTGTGTGCTCAAGACACGTGTATGCAAGACTTAACGAGACTAACGAAGTTTCGTAACGTAAAATTTCCGGGTGTCACATTATCCCCATGTTGAAGGAATTTTCGTCCCGAAAATTGGAACACTGAGTCAACGTACGTAGTGAGTAAACTAAGCGTTGTGAGCAAACTATTTAGTTATCCAGCACGTAGACGTGCTAAGGTTTCCGAGAGATTAGGAATAAATCCAAATAAAGGAGCGTAAGGTTCTTAAGGTTTCGCAAGAGTTGTGACATTTTATCCTCATGTTGAAGGGAATTTCGTCCCGAAATTGAAGGAAAAGATATCTTACAACTGTATCTTAGGAATCAGAAATTTGATCGTTGAACAGTTGCGGATACTTCTTTTTCATTTGATCTTCGCGTTCCCAGGTAAACTCTGGTCCACGCTTTGAGTTCCACCTAACACGCACAATAGGGATCTTGCTACGTTTTAGGGTTTTGACTTCTCGATCCATGATCTCCACTGGTTCTTTGATGAAATGTAATTGGTCATCTATCTTTAGTTCCTCCAATGGCATGATCAATGATTCATCAGATAGACATTTTCTCAGATTGGATACGTGAAACACATCGTGTATCCCCCTGAGTTCTTCAGGTAAATTCAACTGATAGGCTACTGGGCCAATCCGTTTGACAATCTCAAATGGCCCCACGTATCTAGGGCTTAGCTTCCCATGCTTGCCAAAACGTATTACTCCTTTCCACGGCGAGACTTTTAAAAGTACCGTGTCACCAATATGGAATTCCAATGGTTTACGACGCTTGTCAGCATAACTTTTCTGCCGATCACGTGTCGCTGCCATCCGATTACGTATTTGTACAATCTTTTCAGTTGTTTCATGCACCAGTTCCGGACCAGTAAGTTGACTTTCTCCAACCTCTGCCCAACATACAGGTGACCGGCACTTACGCCCATAAAGTGCCTCAAATAGTGCGGCTTTAATTGAGGTGTGATAACTGTTATTGTAGGAGAACTCAACCAATGGTAGATGAGTTTCCCAACTGCTGCCGAAATCGATCACACAGGCATGCAACATGTCTTCTAGTGTCTGGATCGTACGCTCACTCTGGCCATCGGTTTACGTGTGATACGCAGTGCTCATATCTACTCGTGTTCCTAATGTTGTAATGACCGCCAGAAATAAGAAGTGAACCGAGCGTCACGATCAGATATAATAGATACTAGCACGCCATGCCGAGAGACTATTTCTCTTAAGTAAATGCGTGTCAGTTTCTCCATTCGGTCAGTCTCCCGGATTGCCAGAAAATGTGCGGATTTTGTTAAGCGATCTATTATAACCCAAATGGTGTCGCATCCGCTGGGAGTCCTGGGTTACTTCGTAATAAAGACCATTGAAATTTGTTCCCATTTCCACACTGGGATTTCTGGTTGCTGGAGTAAACCGGATGGTCTCTGGTATTCCACCTTAACTTTGGAGCAAGTTAAGCATCTGCTTACATATGCGGCGATCTCCGCTTTCATGTTCAGGCACCAGTAAAACTCCTTTAGGTCTTGATACATCTTATATGAACCTGGATGAACTGAGTAACGCGTCTTATGAGCTTCATCCATTACCAGTTCTCTCAAATTCCCATACAGTGGCACCCAATCCGTTCCATTAAGTAACGGATTCCATCAGTTTTGATCTCCAACTGTTTCTCCATGCCTCGCATGGATTCTGCTTTCAGGTTCTCAGTCTTTAAGGCCTCGCTTTGAGCAGCCTTGATTTGCACCGGTAGATCAGAATGTATGGTCATCTGTAATGCGCGCACCCGACGAGATCTTAATGTTTCTTTCCGACTAAGGGCGTCGGCTACCACATTAGCTTTACCCGGATGATACTTGATCGCACAATCGTAGTTATTGAGTAATTCCAACCACTGTCGTTGTCGCATATTCAATTCCTTCTGATCGTATATGTGCTGGAGGCTCTTGTGATCCGTATAGATCGTGCACTTGGTTCCATATAAGTAGTGTCTCCAGATCTTCAGGGCAAATACTACAGCTCCCAATTCCAAATCATGCGTTGTGTAGTTTTCTCGTGCACCCTGAGTTGTCTAGACGTGTAAGCTATGACTTTATCACGTTGCATCAGTACGCATCCCAAACCCTGGATGGAAGCATCACAGTAAACAACAAAGTCATCAGTCCCTTTTGGTAAGGCTAGGATGGTGCAGTGCAGAGTCTGTCTTTAAGCTTCTGGAATGCTGTTTCCTCTTTGCTACCCCACTTGTAAACAGTTCCCTTATGGGTCAGGGCAGTCAAAGGTTGTGCCACTTTTGAAAACCCTTCAATAAATCGTCTGTAATAGCCTGCCAAACAAAGGAATTGTCGCACCTCGGTAGGCGTCTTCGGTGCTGGCCAATCCTTGATGGCTTCAATCTTTGATAGATCCACATGTATACCCTTGTCGTTCACCACATGCCCAAGGAAATGCACTTCGCGTATCCAGAAGTCGCATTTTAAGAATCTGGCATAAAGTTGTTCATTCCTCAACAATTCTAGTATGGTTCTCAAATGTTCCTCATGATCTTCCTTATTATGGGAGTAGATCAGTATATCATCGATGAATTCAATGACAAACTTATCCAAATAAGGCTTGCAGACGCGATTCATGAGGTCCATGAAAACGCTGGGGCATTGGTAGTCCGAACGGCATTATAGCAAACTCATAGTGTCCATAGCGAGTCTGGAACGCCGTCTTCGAGATATCCTCTTCTCGAACCCTTAACTGATGATAACCTGATCTCAAGTCAATCTTGGAATAGTAGCTAGATCCTTGCAATTGGTCGAACAAGTCATCGATATGCGGAAGTAGATACTTGTTCTTGATCGTCACCTTGTTCAACTCGCGGTAATCAATACACATCCTGAAGGTTTCATCTTTCTTTTTAACGAAAAGCACTGGAGCTCCCCAGGGTGAAGAGCTGGGACGTATGAATCCCTTGTCTAACAATTCTTGCAATTGCTTAGACAGCTCTTGTAGTTCGTTCGGTGTGAGACGGTACGGCGCTCGAGCGATCAGAGTCGCTCCGGGTGCTAATTCAATCTGGAATTCCACCTGTCTGTGTGGAGGAAGGCCAGGTAAGTCTTCGGGAAATACTTTGGGAAAGTCTCTCATAACTGGAATATCTTCGACTCACCTTTCATCCGTCTTCGTTTCAGTAACAAGTGCCAACAAGGCAAAGTGTCTCTTCCTGAGACATTTCTGAGCCTTCAGATATGATATGATGCTGACCATCGCACCCACCTTATCACCTTCCACTGTAATAATTTCATCGTCCGAAATGGGTAACTTGATCAGCTTCTCCTCGCAAATGATCTCAGCACTGTTCTTGGATAACCAATCCATCCCGACCACTACATCGAAGCTACCGAGTGTGACAGGAACAAGATCTATGCAGAAAGTGTGTCCAGATAAGCCTAGCTTACAGTTTCTAAACACTTGGGTTGCTGTTATCGTCCTACCATCGGCTATTTCTATGGTGTACTCAGAAGTCAGGTTAGTAGGTACCATTCCTAGTACTTTGCTAAATTTTATGGATACATAACTTTTATCAGCACCGGAGTCAAATAAAACAGAGGCGTAACATTCATTAATAGAGAATCTACCAGACACTACAGTAGGGTCGTTTCGAGCCTCACCTGAGCCCATGATGAAAGCTCTGCCTCTACCACCATTGTTGTTGTCGTTAGACTTATTAGTAGAACCACTATTTTCATTCCTTTTTAGCTTCGGACATTCCCTTTTAAAGTGACCGGGTTGACCGCATTCATAACACCCAGTACGGTTATAGTTTTGCTGCTGCTGAGGTGTTTTTTCCCGAGAGGTTTACCCTGCAGTTTTTAGCAACGTGCCCAAACTTTCCACACCTCTCACAAGTGTTCCTTGTGCATTGTCCAGCATGATGGAACTTATATTTGTTGCACTTCGAAAGATTTCCATGATAGCCACCCGAATTCCCCATGTCATGAGAAGATTGGGACGGGTTGAACTTCTTGTGTTGGGGTTGATGAGTAGTGGATGAAGATTGCTTCCCGCTGATAGATGGTTCCTATTTTCTCTTGTTATTATTAGAACCAGATGCAGCACCACGCGGGGGCAGTTTACCCTGAGTGACAGCCTGGTCAGTCAGCTTGTAGGCTAGTTGGACAGCTTCCTAAATGGTAGCTGGTCTAGCAGTGGTGACCATGCTTTGTATTTCCGCCACTAGACCATCGATGTACCTTTCAACCCGTTTGTAAGCCGGGTTGGCCATAGTGGGACATAAGGTAGCCAACTCGTGGGAACGAGTCGTGTAGGCTTCAACCTCGGAACCCACCATTTTTAAATTCCAAAATTCAGTTTCTAGTTTCTGCACTTCATCTCTGGAACAGTATTCCTCTTTCAGCAAACTCTTGAATTCTTCCCAAGTCATGGCATTTGCAGCTTCAACACCCAACATCTGGACTTGCGTATTCCACCAGCTCAGTGCAGCACCATCCATGATACCAGCAGCATATTTCACCCTACTCTCGGCAGGACAGTTACAATTTCAAACACCGACTCCAGCTTTTCGAACCAACGGAGCAGTCCTACTGCTCCCTCAGTTCCCTGAATGGATTAGGTTTGCAGTCCATAAAGGACTTGTAGGTGCAAACCGGTTGTCCAATGGGATTCTGTCATGGAGGGTGTTGGCTTGCCAACGCTGCGGTAACACTTTGATTGATTAGCACCGCCAATTCTGCAGGCGTCATGGAGATGTTACCTCTCCCGCTTCCATGTCCTCTTCCAGACATTCTTTAAATTACCATATACATAAATAAGTAAATATCCAACTAGATATCAAAATCCAAAGCTATCAGTTGCATGAAATTAACCCTTTGTCTTGGAATGAAAAGGAAGAGAGGTCCAAGAATTTAAAGTAATAGACAAGCTAGAAGATCAGTTCGAATCCGAGGAATTAGGACACATTCATGGTTTGAATTTCATCCGAATTCGAGGTAAGAGTGAGCATTCATACAAGTAGATTAAAGGATAGTTTCCACATTAGTAGCTATGTTCTATGAAAACCGAGACTTTCTTGCTCAAGGTGTAGAAATGATGACTTATACCGACTACAACGTTACCACCCGACCAAATTCACCGGACTTAGCATGCACGACAAATTACAATTACGTGTGCACCCGTAATGGTAATTTGCTTTGCATGATCACCCCCGGTTCCTCCTATCAGGCTAACATATCTTGTCAAGTACAGTGGTCATCAACGATAGGAGTACCAAATATGTAAGTATTATATCGGGGTCGATCAATCAAAGTATACGAAATGATCAGTAAGGTTCAAGAAATTCATAAGTAACCCCTCCCGTAACTCACAGCAACTCGGAGCCACCATCCTTGTAGTCGTAAGCTCACAGGGATACGTTAAAGCATAAGTTCTCAGGCAATCAAGTTAAGTAAGCACAACTTAGTAATCTATCTGTGTGTAACTAATTCAAATCCAGCTATAGTCTAAAATGCAATGCAAATGAGATGCAAAGTTCATTTTACTTCGCTATAACTAATGCTCTGTCTATGTGTGTGTAACTAATTCAATTCCAGCTATAGTCTAAAATGCAATGCAAATGAGATGCAAAGTTCATTTTAGTTCGCTATAACTAATGCTCTGATACCACTCTATCACACCCTCAATTTCCATAAATGGGGTTTTACCGTCGGGCGTGTGACATAACCAGGATCTCAGATAAGCATCAGTTACACCAAACGACTTGATAATTACAAAACATATAAGTTGCTTAGTAATAATGAAATAAACCAACTTGTATTTAAGTATTGCGAAGCGAAAACAGGAAAACATTTAACAATTGTTTTGAAACACGCAAACACGCGCCCAATCCAATTTATATAAAGTACATGAAATTAAATCTTGAAAACAGTTTGGGATGAATGCGGAATGACATGCAGTGGATGCTGTGCTCCTAAACGTGCCATTTCAATGTCCTGAGAGAAAACATGCAAAAGTCAGTACAAGACTGGCGAGTTCACAGGTTTATCAGAAAACAGCAAATATCAGTAATGTAATTCCCGGATTTAGTAATCAAAGCATATAATGGGTAGCTAGCCCATAGCAATCACTATGTGTTTGAAGTCGTGACTGAGCTGACATGTAATCAATAGTAATAATGTAGGCCCGGCTGTGGTTTCCCCACCATAACACTGTAAAACAGGCTAACCGTTCACCCGTTTGACCTCCAGTCAAGCTAGCGCAACTAGCCCGGGCGGGGTATGTCAATCCCAGTAGATCTACTAACAATCACCTCGCTATTTGCATATTAACGGTCCGAAGGGCAAAGTATAACACCATAATATCAGGTATATGCAGTATTACAAAAGCCCAATGTAATGTAACGTTTATGAAAGCAGCATGTTTCTCTCCCCTAAAAAGAGTGTAAAGTTAAAGTGGGGCTGTAAACTCACCTGGTATGCGTAACAACAATTTAAAGTTTACTTGGAGAATAAGTGAACTGACAACCTTCAGAGGTTACCTACATCATGTAAGTACATAAGTATGTGCAAACAGAGAACATGTGGAACCCTAAGCACACACAACTAAAGACTCAAGGTTTCAGAAATGTAGACAAGTTTGACCCGGTTGACCCGTTTGACCCGTTGGTGACATTATGAGTTGTAATTCCTTTAAGTAACATAATCATTCCTCAAGCATGGTTAACATATATCATAACAATTAATTTCCAGTCCCAAACATGATGTCCTAATTAGTAATCATCAATCAACATGATACATGATCATCAAGTTCCATTCAAGCCAATTAACAACTCTCATCACAAAGAGGCCCATTGAAACAAGGGCGAAGCTTTATGGGGGCCGGGGGGCCCCCGCCCCCCCCCCCCCCTCTTTTTTCGTCCGTAGTGTAAATTTTCGGTTCGATGGTGTAAATTTTTGGTCCGGTAGTGGAATTTTTTAATAAAAATAGATTCCGCCCCCCTAAAATAGTTTACTTTCGCCCCCGCCCCTGCTATGCTTTGGTTCAAGCTCCGCCACTGCATTGAAATGCTCCTTTCCATTCCAGTTGCTTTTAGTGTTATTCAATAATGTAATCATATAGCCACACCGATCCATATTGTTGATATCAGCTTTGCTTGTTAGGAACTTAAAAATTTTCATGTTAACGTGTGATCCTTTTGTATTTTTATCCTTACTTATGTTGAATAGAACCAAGAAATTTAGCTTAAACATCCTCCATGTTCATTCGGTGAATTTTTCATCAGGTTCACTAGGTGTTTTGACTTTGGCAAGGGTGAATTTTCCCTAAATTGCATCCTAAATTCAGAAATAAAAGGATCCGTGATGTTGTGTCTTTAACACATGTCGTACATGTATATCTCCCATTGGAATTCCAAGTACATCCCTAACAAACCCCCTAGTAATTGAGATGTTTGTAGTTCCAAGGTTTAGAGTGGGGTCGTAGGGTAATAGTTGCGTAAACGCCAATACCCTAAATATGTTAGCACAATCTACATCTGTATACCAAGCACACAGGCAGAACCCATGTCATTAAGTGTATGTCTTTTGTTATTCTGTTAACCCTTACAGCACTTCATATAAATGAGATAGATTGTTTTGGATTCTTATATGTTTGATTTGATATAGGCCTGAACAGTAGATTGTGAACATCAGAATCATTATCTTCTTCATCATCAATTATGTTACTAATTTTCTTACACTTGTTTGCACTGTTGAGGGATGGATCTGCATATAAAAGCACATATGTTATTTTATGTATTGATAATATATGTGTGTTCTAATTATATGTTATAAAGGGTCTTATTTCTCATGTACTGATAGCATATGAAACTTTTCTTACCTTTTCTAAATGGATTTCCAAAATCGTCATTTAACCATCCTTTATCGAGCAACTTGAGAGCTTTCTTGTCTTTAATATCCATTTAATTTCTAAATGTCGTATTTATCATGCGTTATTATGACCAGAGACGCTTGATGAATCTTTTCTGTTCTTCGATTTTTGTATGGAAAGAAATAAATAAAATGATAATAGTTTTAGGTATTCACTTAATTTTGTTAGGTATAGGTGCTTTTCTTTTAGTATTCAAGGCGTTTTATTTTAGGGGAATATATGATATTTTGTGTCACACCCTCAATTTCCATAAACGGGGTTTTACCGCCAGGCGTGTGACATAACCAGGATCTCAGATAAGCATCAGTTACACCAAACGACTCGACAATTACAAATCATATAAGTTGCTTAGTAATAATGAAATAAACCAACTTGTATTTAAGTATTGCGGAAGCGAAAACATGAAAACATTTAACAATTGTTTTGAAACATGCAAACACGTGCCCAATCCAATTTATGTAAAGTACATGAAATTAAATCTTCAAAATAGTTTGGGATGAATGCGGAATGACATGCAGTGGATGCTGTGCTCCTAAACGTGCCATTTCAATGTCCTGAGAGAAAACATGCAAAAGTCAGTACAAGACTGGCGAGTTCACAGGTTTATCAGTAAACAGCAAGATCAGTAATGTAATTCCCGGATTTAGTAATCAAAGCATATAATGGGTAGCTAGCCCATAGCAATCACTATGTGTATAAAGTCGCGACCGAGCTGACATGTAATCAATAGTATTAATGTAGGCCCGGCTGTGGTTTCCCCACCACAACACTGTAAAACAGGCTAACCATTCACCCGTTGACCTCCAGTCAAGCTAGCGCGACTAGCCCGGGCGGGGTATGTCAATCCCAGTAGATCTACTAACAATCACCTCGCTATTTGCATATTAACGGTCCAAAGGGCAAAGTATAACACCATAGTATCAGGTATATGCAGTATTACAAAAACCCAATGTAATGTAACGTTTATGAAAGCAGCATGTTTCTCTCCCCCAAAAAGAGTGTAAAGTAAAAGTGGGGCTGTAAACTTACCTGGTATGCGTAACAACTATTTAAAGTTTACTTGGAGAATAAGTGAACTGACAACCTTCAGAGGTTAACTAAATCATGTAAGTACATAAGTATGTGCAAACAGAGAACATGTGGAACCCTAAGGACACACAACTAAAGACTCAAGGTTTCAGAAAATAGACATGTTTAACCCGGTTGACCCGTTTGACCCGTTGGTGACATTATGAGTTGTAATTCCTTTAAGTAACATAATCATTCCTCAAGCATGGTTAACATATATCATAACAATTAATTTCCAGTCCCAAACATGATGTCCTAATTAGTAATCATCATTCAACATCATACATGATCATCAAGTTCCATTCAAGCCAATTAACACATTTTATCACAATAAGCATCCTTAATAAATACTCTAGCATGATCCTAACATCATGAAAATGTCTAATTCACAACTTATACCATCAAAATAAATTCTAGTAGTACTAACATTACACGCAAAAGGCAAGTAAATATGCTACAGGTTGTAAGTATTCGTTTTCCAGAATCTGCGTTTTTCGGCAGATTCTAGGTGTTCGGAAGATATGGTCAAACACATAACCAAACAAGGATTTAGGCCAAGGCCAAACTCCAGTAGGCTTTCTATGAGTCAATTAAGTATGTGAAAAGTTGTTTTAGGTTTTAAGGGCCTGGAGTTATTAGAAAAACTAAAAATGTTACAGCAGCTCTCAACCGGAGGGCTGCTGGAGTTAGCTTGCCAAATTGTTCATAACTCCCATTTGAAAATAGCTATTGGGTTAATTCTTTTCTGGAGTTTAGAGGATTCCTAGGACAAATGTTTGACCATAGGGTTTGGTCTCAGTTTTTATGAAATAAAATGACACATCAAACAAATCAACACATACATTCTGTCACAGAGGACAGAATTGACCCTTCTAGACAAAACAAGTAAACCACCAACTTAATCAACTCCAATTGGAGTGTGGTTACCCTTTCTGGAAACTAGACTCAGTAAGAAACAATTTGGGAACTAGAACACATCATTTGGACATGTTATGACCTGTTTGTGGCACATACAAAATGAGACTCAGAATCTGTCAGAAGTTTATTTCTGATCACACTTCACTAAAATGATCATAACTCACGTCCAAATTGGACAAGGGTGGATGTTTTGAAAACTAGACTCCATGAGGAACATGCTAGACTCAAGAAAACCAGTTTTTGGATTCGTCTTCATTTAGTTAGGTCATGATGAAAACAGGGTATGCAATCTGCCAGAAATCAGAACGTGTACACATTTCACATTTGTTATACCCCACACACCACATAACGATTTCCCAATACAAGAATCATTTTTTTAGGGCAGGTCATAGCATCTATTAGAACATCTAAGTATCACCATGAACATATCCATAACATCAAAAATTCAGCCTTCTTGACAACATATTCTTGACAACATATATAGCTACTATTATTAGTATCTTATGAACAAAACTTTCAATTCATTGATTCCTTGCAAGATTAACATATTCTAGTATTCATCCAACCAAACTAACATCATGAAATCATCAAATAACCATTAATTTCATGTAATTAACTTAAATTTTGAATTTGAGTTCATCATGAATCAAACCCACGAATTAAATCAACAAAACGTATAATTCTTGCATAATCGATATCAAACGAGATGTATACCATCAAACTAAACTACTAGCATCATCAATTAACCCAAAAATCATCACCAAGAACATCAATTTATCCCTAAATCATTCGGCCGACCTAAAGAACCCACACCAACATCAAACTAACATTTGATTCTTGCAATAGAACACGAATTGATGCTTGTATCTTGTTGTATTGCTTGAATCCGAACCAAATCGCAGCAACTTGGTGTTTCTTGGCCGAATTCGAAGTGTGGAAAGGTGTAGAAGAAGAGAGGCGGTCGATGGGGTGGGAATTTGGGGTTTGGGTTGTTTTATCCCTTTTAATTTTGCATATTTACCTTTGGACCCTAGTGTTTTGCATTCTATAAAAAGGCACCCCTTTAAACACTTTTTAAATAGTTTTTAACTACAATAATTAAACATATAAAATCATGGTAACAATTACACATTTAATCTTTATAAAACACAAAACATACAAATTTATACACACGTTTCTACGTTACGTGATTAATTCTCAATTTACATGTAAAACACACAAGCACATAAACATAACGCAACAATCACATAATCGGTTAAATTATCATTAATCTAACATTATTAATTATCATTAGGTCACCAACGTTAAACGGCAACCAGTGTGTGCTCAAGACACGTGTATGCAAGACTTAACGAGACTAACGAAGTTTCGTAACGTAAAATTTCCGGGTGTCACATTTTGGTTCTTGCTTGTTAATAGTTTTTAAATAAATAAATAATAATGATCTTATGGCTGAAATACAGACTGTATTACCGGTATCTTTACATTAGTGTTACACCTTTTTATGTTAATGCTACACCTTCTTACATTCGTGTTGAGTATTAGTGTTTATTTTAAATATATTATATTTATTGTTTCTTATTTGTTATATTTGGTTCCGATCTTGTTTCTGGTTTGTTGTATTTCGGTTCTTGCTTGTTATTAGTTCTTAATCAATTATAATTGTGATCTTTATGGTGAAATATAGGTTGTATAATTAATCTGTCTCTTTACATTGATGTTACACATTTTTATATTGATAGTTACACCTTCTTACATTGGTGTTACACTTGTTTATATAAATATAACACCAAGTTACATCAATAATTACCCATGTTACATTAGCTTAATTACTCATTACATCAATGCACTACCCATGTTTCATCGTTTGTAAAACTTTTTACATGTACGTAATACAATAGATAACTCACTTTTGCTACAAGTTATAGTTTTCAATGTTTAATGCGAGCTCATGGATGCCATCAATTAGATGATAGGGGTTAAAGTCCAGAAGTTAAATGGTGTTCAAGTTTAGAAGTTGAATGGCGCTTAAGTCTAAAGTCAAGATGTAATTATATAAATTTATCAAAACTTGCTAGTGCAAGTAATAGTTGATGGTTCCTTTTAACTTCTTGAACTGCTTGAACTTATATCTTTGTTACATTAGTGTATTACGCCATGTTACAATAATTTTGGACAATTGTTTTTTTTCTTGGAAAAAGTATAGTGAAATCAAAAAGTAAAATAAGATGAGGAGAAATGTTACTGTTTTTATAAGAAAATAAAATTTTATAAAAAAAGTTATAGTTAATTACATGATTGGTCCTGTGCTTTGATCGTATTGAAATATAGGTCTCAACTTTTAAGAAATTACAGGTTTGGTCCTTATTGTTTACTAACTCGTAACACGATTGACGCCTGACACTAACTTCTATTAAGTTTTTCAGTTAAGAAGATGTGAAAAGATCAAAATACCCCTGAACTAAAAGACAAAAGTTACAAATATGGTGTGTGTGTGTATATATATATATATATATATATATATATATATATATATATATAAAATGTCTGGGTCCCACTTCATTTAATAAAACAATATATACACACACACACAATTCCAAACCACAACAACCACCACCTTCCCATATTGTCCAGATCTCCCGACCGCCGGACGCTCACGCCGCCACCATCGGCAACCTACCATCTCCGGTACAAGACCACCACCGACAAACCACCCATCGTCTTCTCCTGATCAGCACACGCACAACCTGCGATGGTTGATTCAGATTAGGCAAGGGATGGTGGGATCGCGACGGTGGATGTAGCAGACAGCGATCAGTGGTGTTTCCGACGGAGGGGAGGGGGTGGCTAGGTGTGTGAGGGTCCGCGGTAGTGGTGGTTGGTGTAATGATGTTGGTGGTGGTGATGGCATGATGATAGTGGTCAGACTGAGGTGGTGGTGATGACATGGTGGTGGTCGGACTGTGGTGGTAGTGGTGGTCAGAATGTTGTGGAGGTGATGATATGATGATGGTGGCCAGACTGTAATGGTGTTGACATAACGCTGGTGGTGGTCGGATTGTGGTGGTGGTGATGACAAGGTGGTGGTGATGACAAGGTGGTGGTAATGACATGATGATGGACGGTGGTCGGACTGGAGTGGTGGTGATGACACGGTGGTGGTCGGATTGTGGTTGTGGTGATGACATGATGATGGTGGTCGAACTATGGTGGTGGTGATGACACGGTGGTGGTGGTGGTCAGATTGTGGTGGTGGTGATGACACGACGATGGTGGTCGGACAATGATGGTGGTAGGACAGGCGTGGTGGAGAAGACATTGACATATACATACACTAAAATCTTATATATTAGTGTGTATATATATTATATTTATTATGAAAAGTCGGTCCCACATATATTATATGTATTTTATGTATTTTGTTTTTTAGTTCAGGGGTAGTTTAGTCTTTTCACCTCCACTTAACTGAGAAACTTAACAGAAGTGAGTGTCAGTGACCAATCGTGTTATAAGTTGACAAAAAGTAAGGACCAAACCTGTAATTTCTCAAAAGTTGGAACCAATATTGCATTATAAGCAAAGCGCAAGTTGGAAAACAGTAAGGACCAAACCTGTAATTTCTCAAAAGTTGAAACCAATATTACAATATGAGCAAAACACAAGAACCAATTGTGTAATTAACTGAAAAAGTTATCATGGTTTAAAAAACAAAAAAAAGGTAATTTTTCATAATATATAAAGTAAAAAGTAGATGAAATTTTAAAGGATACAACATATTAAAAGATGACTTTAGGGTATTTGTGGAATGTTAAAAACACTGTACTGACATCATCTTATGCATTTAGAATTTAATTAATGATCAAAGTTAAAAAGTATTTACAATAAGAGAGATTTCTTAGTTGAACCTTACCTACCATGACAAAAGTACATCACCCATATCTTCTCTCAACTTAGTGATTTAGGATCGGGTGTTGATGGCGGAGGAGGATGAGAGTAGACCATCTGAATTTTACAATTGTTAATTAATATTATATATTAAGAGATTCATAACAACTTTTATTATTAATTTTTAATTTTTTAGTTTAAATGTAAAAATAGTTTGGTCATTATAACATTAAGTTAACTAAAAATCTAATAACAGTTAGTGGAAAGAAATAAAGTATTACAAATCCCTTACATAAAAGATATCCAATATGATTAGCGAAGTTTAAGAACGAAATTACAAGTGAGTCTATGAACCACTGCGGTTTGATGGCCTAGTAGCAGAGGTTTTGCCTTTAGATGCACCATTATAGTTCCATGTAAGTCGGTCCAATATAGTTTTGAGTTAATGAGACCAAGGGCAGTTTGTTATGGGCTGATCCGGCTGACCGGTTGACTCGGTCAGCGGGTCAGCCCGTTTGATTTCGGAAAAGTGCTTAGCTGACCGGGTCTCATTGCTGACCCAGACCTTAAAAAAATATGCTGACCAAGCTGACCAGGCTTCACCTCCACAACCCGCGGCCGCCCCCCACAATCTGACCCCCGGCCTTCACCACCTTTGCCTGCACCTAGGGGTGTTCATGGTTCGGTTTCAAACCGCGAAACCGTCCAAACCGGTCATCGGTTCGATTTCACGGTTGGTTTTTTTTCTAAACTTTCGGTTGGTTGGTTTCAAAATTTTCAAACCGTTGTGAATGGTTTGGTTTACGGTTTGTACCAAAAACCGGTCGTAAAAAAACCGGACCGAACCATATATCAATATATACACATATATGTGTGTGTGTGTGTGTGTGTATATATATATATATTTATTTATACATAACTATTAATTCAAGGTTAAAGACTTAAAGTTTGTACACAGGTTTAGAGTTGTGTTTTGGCATGTTTTAGGACCTATTTAAGGCCGTATTTAGGCATGATTTTGGACCTGTTTAAGGTTGCATTTTGATAGCTTTTTGGGCTGTTTTTGACAGATCAAAGACATGCTGTTTTTGAGAGCTCAAAGACTTGGCTTAAATGAGCCTAAAAAAGCCCAAACCGCGAAACCAAACCGGAACCAAACCGGTTGCAATGGTTCGGTTTGGTTTGGTTTTTACTTTTGATTGGTTCGGTTTTGGTTTTAAGTGATAAAAAACCGTTACTAACGGTTCGGTTACGGTTTGATCTAAAAACCGCGAAAACCGGACCGTGAACACCCCTACCTGCACCTTCGGCTTCGGGCTTCGACTTCGTGAATCGATTTGGTGGTGGTTCGGTGGATTGCAGTGGTGGTGGTGTGAATCGATTTGGTGAATCGATTTGGTGGTGGTTCGGTGGATTGCTTGGTTGTTCGGTGGATTGCGGTGGTGGTGGTGTGAATCAATTTGGTGGTGGTTCGGTGGATTGCGGTGGTGGTTCGGTGGATTGCAGTGGTGGTGGTGTGATGAATCGATTTGGTGGTGGTTCGGTGGATTGCGGTGGTGGTTCGGTGGATTGCGGTGGTGGTGGTGTGAATTGATTTGGTGGTGTGAATCGAGTTAGAAGTTCGACGGACGACGGTGGCGAAGGGCGGTGGATTGCGGTGGTGGTCGGAATGTGCATGGTGACAGTGGTGGTTGTGGTGGCGGTGTGAATCGATTTGGTTCTAGTCTGATACCGAATCAAACAGTCAAGTTTCAGTCAGATACATACCCAGTTAGAACTTCTAACTGAGTCAGCTTCTGACTCAGTCAGATCTTATCTAGTCAGTTTTATCAAACAGCCTCCAAGTATAACCGAAGCTAAACTGCAAATGATAGTTTTCATGAAAAAGGAACAATTAATGCAACTGCTGGCTTTTTGTTTGGTTCGGTATAACCATTAGGTTAAATAGGTTAATTCGATTTCGGTTTGATAAATTAGTTTCCTAAACAATCTAGTTCAGAGTAAAAAGCCTTTGTACGGTTGTTCAAAAAACAACGATAAAGATAGGTAAGAAATCAACATGGACCGACACAACAACCAAGTCCATTGTCTAATATTTTTTCTCAGGTGCCATATAATATATGTATGCCCCCACCTACTTCTGAGTTCTGACGCTATGTTATTATTGATCTTAAATCCGTAAAAATAATAATTAAACGACTCATTTTGACTAGATTAGTGTACCCGAAGAACCTTTTTAATTATGTTTAAGTAAATTGTAAATCGTATCCTTTATTAATATACGAAATTGCATGGTATTTTAGTTTTAATAATTAAATACAGTGTTATTTTATTAAATGATTTGGATACATATTGTACTTTACACTAACTATCATTTAAATGTACAGTTAACTTAGTTATGTGCACCTTCACATGAGAATATTATGTTATTTTTTTCACGTCTAATATATAAAAAAATTATAAAAAATAGAAATTTTAAATGAAAAGGAAAATTTTAAAAGCTATCGGATCGTTAGGGAAATCGGTGAAACCAATCACTCTAGATATGTGTTCATTCGATTAATTGTCAAAAATTTCAATGACAACAACCTCCTAGAACATTTACTAAAGTAAGAAGTTTAAGTTACAAATCATTTAAAAGGTCGGAAAATCAACAATAAACACAAAAAAATACACGTAAATACTTTATAAACTAATCACACCAACAAATAATGAAAAATCAATAAGAAACATAAACTTAGAGATTACCTGTGATTATTTGAATTGCTTATATAAGCAAAAGCCAGAAATAAACTATGTGTCGCTCGTTAATCACACAACAATATAAGTCAAAATTCAATAAGCAACAAATTACCAAAAGTGAATTAGGGTTTTAATCTTACCAATTTTTTTTGTTCAACTTCAAGGGTTTCAATGGTGTGTGAGATGTTGTAGGCGGTGGTATATATGACCGGTATTAGGCTATCAAATAGATGAGGATGCTAGATTTAATGGTGTTGAACGTAAGAGAAAGGTGAGTTCACTGACTTACCCAACGGTCCGATATCTTTTAAATTTATTTTCCATATAAAACAATTAATTTTTTATTTATTTAATATATTAGACGTGGAAAGAAAATGATAAAAATGCATCTCATATGAGAGATACATAACTGAGTTAACTGTATATTTAACTGAAAGTTAATGTAAAATACAATAGATGTGCATATATTTTTAAAAAATGACATTAGATGTAATTATTAAAACTAAAAAAAATATTTTGTATATTAATCAATAAAAGATATAATTTGTAATTTAGTGGTTTTACTCCTAATATTTTAACGGATCTTATTATATTAGGATTTTGGTCTATTATTGATTTTTTGAAATAGATAATTAAATGTTAATTTATTTTTCTCGATTCTAACCTTTTCTTGATTTGATGGTTTACGAGGATATCAATCACATTTTAATTGTTCTTTTCGTTTTATTTTTATTTCTTAGTTTGTTAACTTTTATTTTTTGACCAAATTATCATTTTCGTCCTTAAATTTTGTTCTCTTTATCATTTACATTCAAATTCTTTTTTTCTTTATTGTATCCTGGACTTTTTAAAAAAATATTATTTTTATTCACTTTTATTAACTTATTTAACTGTATTTATAAAGTTAGAGCATTTAAGTTATTATATAAATCATTTAATTTTAGTTTTTATTTGTATAATTACCTAAATGTCCCTAACTTAACAAATACATTAGCTAAGTTAACAAATATGGGATGAAAAGAATAACTTTTTAAAAAGTCAGTGACTCAGAATAGGGGAAAAATATTTTTAGATGAAAATAACAAAAGGATCAAAACTCAAGTACGAAAACGACAATTAACTTTTTTGTTGTTTAAAATTCCTTGTTTTTCTTTTAGAAACAAGTCTCCCTCATCCGCATCATTGAACCGACTATGAAATTTGATCTAAATCTCTTACTAATAAATAAAAATGATTACGGACACTTGTCACCATTATAGGTTATCAAATAATTAGTTTTTCCGTTTCTCTCTCCTACTAATTATTAATGCTATAATAGTTATTTATTAATTAATAACTATCCATAATTAAAATTTTAAATATGTTAACTTCAAATTTTTGAATATCAAATACATGGGTTTATTTAATCCGTATAATACATAATATTTAAGACATAATTTTTTTATTATAAATCATGTAACAGTAAATTTATTTGTCCCGTGTATCACACGGGATTCTAACCTAGTATGATATATACCACTAGAAAATAACACCCATTTTGCTATGGATTCATACTTTACATACTACACTCGTTAATTTGACATGCTATAGATTTATGCTATGAAATTACATTTGCAATGGTTTTTGCTAAAACTGGGCTAGTTAATCTAGAGATTCAGGTACAGAAATTTTCGCTATGGATTTTTAGCTACGTAAATGTTTGCAACGGATTTTTGCTAGATATTTTGCACAGATTATATTTTGCACAGATTTTTGAAGATATATTTAATTATTATTAGAATGCTTATCTTTCATTTTGCTGAGGATTTTACTATTGGTTTAGTTAAACTATTTTTAATTATTTTTGAAAAAAAATATTCTCTAATTTTGTTGTAGATTAGCTACTGATTTATTGATTTTTTCTATTATTTATTTTCCTATACGGATTTTGCTACGAATATAATTTACGACGACATGCACACAGTTAAACCATGATAAAATTTGTCTGTAGCCAATGTGTAGCTAAATTAAAACAAACTTGTCTGAAGGGTCACTTTATTAAAATCACACGCTGGTCAAATGTTACATTGTGAATTTGTGATGGGGAATCAAGCGTTTTACATTCAGATATAATTTCATTCCATGTTCAATTGTATTGTCGAATGTCATTTGGATGAAAAAAAGTGCATATGCATGTCACAAATTGTTTAAAACTAAGGACTGTTTGATAGTTTATTAATAATCATTAAGAGGCTACCTCTTAATCGTTAATAATCTTTTAATGGATAAGAGGTAATCCTAATATTAAATAGTTAAAATATTAAATTTCAATGGTATGCTTTAATCATCTAACATCTATAACCTCTAATAAAGTAAAGTTTCTTTTACCACTTGCCATTCTCCTAATCTATATATGTTTTTAGCACTTGTTATTTTTCTAGAGATTCAAACATCAAATTTCCATTCAAAAGAGTGTCATGATAATTTAAATTCTCATACAAATTTCTCTCTCTTATTAAAAATAAATTTTATAATTAATATGTTTTCTCTTTTATATTTGTTTAAGTCAAACTATATTTTTTAAACAGATTTTATGAAAGAATTTAAAAATAAAATCTTTTAATTAAAATCTAAATAACAAACAACTAAAGTTTATATAATATGAAGTTTTTTAAAATATTAAACATTTTTAAACAAAATATTTTAAAATCATTTTGTTTTTAAAAAAATTATAAACAGGTGAAATATTTTAAATCAGTCTTATTAAAACAATCAGAATAATTACAAATCATATTTTTTTAAAAACAAGATTTTTAAAAAAAAATATTTTTATAAAAAAATCTTAAAACGAATGTCTAAAAATAAAACTATTTACATAAAAGAGTTAAAAAATTATATAATTGTTTTATTTCGTGAACTACTACCTATTTATAATTTTAATTATATTTTAAATTAAAATATTATACTGTAATTATTCATGTTAATATTACATATATATTTTAAATTAAAATTTAGTCCGTTTATTTAATGATTGTTTAGCTTATCTATCTATCTATAAAAAAACTAAAATAAGTGTGAAACAATTATAGATTTCATTATACTTACTTTCTCATTTCTCTATATTAATAATAATAATGTTGAACACTAATAATATTACTCATACCATTTTCAAATTAAAAATATATAATTTAAAAAAATTAAAACCTATTTTTTATTACAAACGGACTTTTTAAAAATAAAAATTTTATAAAATACGGAATACAATGAATTTTAAAAAAAATCATTTTTCTTAAAACAATATATTTAAAAATCACAATTTTTTTATAAAATAAGAGTAAAAAAATACATTATTATTTATTTACTTAAAGTAGCTATTTGTACGTACTTATAATCATATTTTATTTTCAAGCATGATTTTATAATACATAAATTTTTATTAATAAAAATTTAATATTTTATTTGTTTAATCAGTGTATTACACGGGGACTAACCTAGTTAATGTTATATATTAACCACTAGCTTTAGTAAACCCGTGTATTACACGGGTTGAATAAATAAAATATTAATATAATAATATTTATTAATTATAAAATGATTTTTTAACATATAATAAAATAATAGTATCAACTTTTTAAAATTTATTTTTAAACTTTTTTCTAAAAATAAATAAAACAAATCGTATAAAAATATTATTTTTAATAATTTTCCCATTATAACTCTCAAATTTGATTATTTTTTGTTTTTAAAAAAGTGACTTTTTAAAAATACCAATTTTAAAAAAATTTGTATTTTAAAAAAATATGCTTTAGAAAAACATATTATTTTATAAAAAAAATTATTTATTTAGAAATAATATTAATAAATATATTTATTTCTTAATTTATTAAATCTAAAAAGTTGTTAAGGAATATTATTAATAATTAAGGTAATTATTTAATAGGAGAGAGAGACGGGAAAAAATTTGATAAGAATGATTGTGGTGCTGCCACGTGTCATCTTAAGATACCTTTTATTAGAGTAGGTAGATTAAAATGTTATTAACCATTAATAGGTAACTTTTTAATGACCATCAATAGATAACTTTTTAATGACCATTAAAAGGATATCAAATGACATTTAAGCAACAATCTCAAAATCTCAAAAAGCAATAATATTGCGAAAAATGTGAACGTGAATCACAAAATAATCGAATCCACACCAGAATATTAAATCTAGACTACAGTTGCTGATTTTGTGAAGAATATAAAGTTGGTGAAGAATATAAAGTTGTTAACGGTCAGAATGAAAAAAATAACATGCCTTTTTTGATTCGTAATTGACCTCTGAATTGTAATTTGAAACACAAGTAAGCGTGTATAACTTGAACTTAACTAACAACTATTCCATCATCTTTACACTACTTTCCTTATAATTCCCATAAAATCAAGTCATACTTTCTCAACTTAAATAGCTTATTTGACAAGCCTTATACGAAGTCCCAAAAGTATCGTTGATGGTAAGATATCTTACATTTACACTAAATATTAATTATTTAAATTCTACTAGTGGCATGTACCAAAGTTATATAAGATTTAATCTATAATAATAAAGACTTAAAAGATCAAATGTTTTAATACCTAACATATTTCTATGTATATTATCATAACAAATAATCTCATGTCTTCTATATAATAAAAAAACTAAATTTTAATACACATGTTATGTTTATATGCATTCTTAAAATTATTTATTGCATCTCTCTTCTATTAATATTTTCTTTAGTTTAATAAAAAGTAACTTAGGACGGACACGTGATATTATTACATTACTTTTAATCAAAAAATTTTCATTTCTTTTTAACATTAAATGGTTACATTAATTACTAATAATAATATTTATTTTTTTAGATTAAAATAGAGTTTTAATAAATTAAAAAATAGATTTCTCTTTCCCGTGACGCCGTAGACCACACCACCACACCAAACTACCGCCGATCGCCGCCACACCAAACCGCCGCCGATCGCCGCCACACCAAACCGCCGCCGATCGCCGCCACACCAAACCGCCGCCGATCGCCGCCACACCAAACCGCCGCCGATCGCCGCCACGTAGCACCACCACATTAGTTGAAACGTGCATCGCGTTGCAAGAGTTCTAAAAGTTGGATTATACGTGATTTGACATCATGCAAGATCGTTTTCGCTCCCGTGATGTAAAACTTGAGCTTTATCGTCAAAGGTACAATATTTAATTATGGTTGATTAATTGTTTGTACACGTGTAATTGGATATCTGTTTGGGTTAATTTATCATATTACTTATTAAAATGCTCCCGCTTAACTTTTGAAGTAAGTGTTTATATTTTTAGTAACTTTAATTTGTTAAATTTCACATACGATACCTAACAGTGATATTAGAGCCAGTTTTACGCACTTTAAATATTATAATGATAATCTTGTGTTTTATTTGTCAAAGTTTTTCATTTTGACAACAAAAAATCATGAATTAGATCTAAAGTTTTCATTAATAGTAACTTTAATTGTTAAAGTTTGAAATTTGTAGTGAATAGTTCTTACCTTTTTGTGTTTGAATGTGATTATGGTTCAAACCTAGCACTAGCGACATGTGGTTGTGTGTTTTTGGTGGTTGGTTGGTTTTTCTTTGTATTATTATTTTTGA
Organism: Flaveria linearis; assembly: GCA_024085815.1. Taxonomy (NCBI): domain Eukaryota; kingdom Viridiplantae; phylum Streptophyta; class Magnoliopsida; order Asterales; family Asteraceae; genus Flaveria; species Flaveria linearis. Next base: position 32,083 of record JABSNV010000751.1, read on the forward strand.
GTGTTTGGAACCCTAATATATTATATAGGTATGTTTATTATTTGTAAAAGTAGTGTTATTTATGATAATTATAAATCAGAAGACGAAAAATTCAAAGACCAAAAGACGAGGACACGTGCAAGAGTCAAGATGGAACAAGTGTATAAAAATGATAATGCTTGCTATAATCAAACATAAAGTGTTTTAACATTTAAACAATTATTAACTAACACATTAGTATCATTAACATTCATAACATACACTGATTATTATTTAAATTTCTTTTTCAGATTTGTAGATAAAGAAATTTTACAAGTGTTGGCAGTAGATGAACATCTGTCCACAGCGGATGCACAACAGTCAACAACAGATGAAGTATGAAGAAGTTCAAGTACTCACAACGGATGAAGAACTGCACAACTGATGACTAAGTACTCACACAGCTGATGACTAAGTACTCACACAATGGATGAACGTATCCATAGTGGATAACAACAAGACAAACATTCACCAAGTGTCCACAGCGGATGTCTATCATGCACAACAAACAACTCATTCATCATCCACAGTGGACGTTTATACATCCACAATAGACATGTGTTCATTCACAGCGGACAACATTTAGTATAGGCTATAAGGGTATTTTTGTAACTGTACATAACTTTTTGTATAGGCTATAAATAGCAGTATATCCTAATCCTTTATAAGCTTTTAAACAATCAATACAATCAAGCAGTTACTATCATTCAAGCATTCAAACACACACACACACAATCATACATACATAGATATCATATCATTAATTATGGGTTTTTGTACTATGATTAATGAGTATCAGATATATAACAAACTGTTGTTATATTTAAGAGATTGAAAATGATCCTTAGGGGAATTCATTAAGTTTGTTCTTGTTCTAAGTTCTAAACCCGAATTTCATCAGATGGTATCAGAGCCTTGGCTCATATCAATCACTGATTTTTGATCCTCTCATGAAACATAATAAAATCTATGGTTCATTAGCTTCATACCATTCATTTTCAAGCTGAAAAATCATCATAAAAACCCTCTTCTACTTCAAACATTCAACAAATATTCAAAACATGAGTCATTAATATGTTTTTGTGCATTGTGAAGAAGATTTAATGTTGTTGAAGCTCTAAATAGCGTTCATACACTGTTTTTCTAAACAGAATCACCTCAAAACCTCAAAAACCTTACCTGTTCAAGGGTTTTTGATAAAATAATAACCGATTACTATTTTATTAAGTTTCTTCAAACATACATTGTTTTTTAAACATTTTGAATCATTTTAAGTGTTTAAAATCATCTTATTCAAGTATGTACATACTTGAATCAGGTTTTTGTTCTTAAATTAACAAAATGAGTATTGATTTCTGTGAAGAACCTTTCGGCCGCAACAAACCTTAGGATAAACCCTAGTTTTTATTCATACACAACCTTCAAAATCTACGGTGATTTTGTTGGTTTCAGCATCGAAACAAAGAAGAAACATACACAACCTTCAAAACCAACAATTTTGTTGACCGTTTTGAGCATATCTTTTAGGTGACAATGATAATTGAAGATCTAGGAGTGCTGCCTTAGTGGAGACCCTAGGACGCATTTTTGAGACTAAACATACTTGACAAACATTCATTTTGAAACATTGTTGTAGTCTATTAAACAATCTTCATACTTTTGATACTTGTTCCCGGGTTATGGGAATTACATTACAATGATATTATTTTTGGTTATGTGAATCATTTACAAGTTTATGCTTATGGCTATGTTGTCGTGAATACTGACTAAACACGACACAAGTCTCCATTTGTGTCGGGTGTCGTCATGACACGCCTTATCATCAATTATATACATTGCATCTCTATTGTTAACAATGTGTTATGACGATCCCGTCTCGTTACATCCCTGTGTTTCCTCTCTCAGCGGGGGTGTGACAGACTGGTATCAGAGCTATTGGTTATAGAGAATTAGGCAAATCACTTGACCTAGACTATAACCTAGGAATCTGCATGTAGAATGCATGCTAGGATTGGCTTGCATCTGATATTACATGTATGTTCCTCTATACTTGTTCTATGTCTCTATACTTGTTCTTTGACTCTGTGTCTTGTTATTTGACCATCCTGAGGAAGGTACTATTACTCTTACTCTTACCTCACGGGATGCCTTCTGCTGGAATCTTTCATTCCTATGCGCGTCGCATTATACTATTAGGTTGGGATACCCAACCTGAAGGGATCTTCACAGATCGCACGAAGCGTTATTCCTGGATATTGAGTCCGACCCTGAGATAGTTATGCCTGAAGTCCCGAAAGAAGTAGGGATAGGCAACTTTCATTAGACTAATTGTGCTTATGTGCTTGGATTCTATTTGCTATCGCGGACTACTATTGGAATACTATTGGCTCATGGACATGAGGACATTAGATGAACCGTGCATGATGAATGTTGTCAATACTATGATGTTAGCTTGGGTAGGTGAAGCTAAGGGTGACCATGCAGGGCAAATTACCATTACGGGTGCACATGTAATTGCAATTTGCAGTGCATGTGCAGCCTGGAGAATCTTACCATGAGGTAACGATCGTAGTTAGTACAAGTCTTCTATTCTATACCTTAGGACACTAGAATTATAATTCTAGTAATACCTTGTTAAGGATGATGAAACATTCATGACATCTACTGTTACTTACGTCCTATCCTACTTAGATCCTTCATGGGATTTTAATTATGAAGTTGATATTATTCTCCATGAAACATTTCTCCGTTTAGCATTTCAGTAACTATAGAACTGATTAAATGCTTAGAATGAATGTGGACTTCAAAGAAATGTAGAAGAGCGATGATACTCTCTACACACACATTACGTTATTCATTGGATGATGTTAAGGAAAATCGGATGTCATGTAACCGGTTTAATCATCATTCTCGGTATATCGTGGATGTGGTGGGAACGCTGCGGGGAACCCTATATATAAGCATCACTGGTATACTAAGGATATGGTTGAACTGGGCTACGTGATGATTTTGATTGACTGGAGCATGAAATGTTGGAACTTGATGAGTGGAGTTATACGTGTATCTTAAAGTGACTAAAGTTTACATGTTTACTTCTTTTATGATTAGATAATGCCGCCTTGAAGAGTCACCCGCAGTACAAATCACGAGGGTGAGACCCCACGGGGCAGAGGTAGAGGTAGGCCACCAGAACAGGTGGTGGTCCCGTCAGCATCAATCAGGTAACTGAATCCTAGATATAGCTGCCATGATCGCTCAGCAGCTAGCCGCACTGATTCCTACTATAGTGACCTAAGTGAGCGACACTCTTCTGAATCATAATCTCCATGGGGATAACGATACTAACAATGAGCATAACCAAGGAACAGGGGAAGATATGGAGAACGGCGGAATAGCCGGTAATGAAACTGGGGTTGTTAATACAAGACGGGGATGTTCATACAAGGAGTTTATGGCCTACAAACCAAAGGAATTTGATGGGAAAGGTGGAGCGATAGCCCTAACTAGGTGGCTTGAGAAGATGGAGGCCGTCATTGATATCTACAATGCCTAGACAACCAAAAGATTAAGTATGCCACATGTTTACAACAGGGCAAGGTGTTAACTTGGTGGAACACACAGATTCAAGTGAGAGGAAGAGAATCAGCATTGCAGATGACGTGGGATGAATTTAAAGCCTTAATCACCGAGGAATACTGTCCACTCAATGAGATGCAAAAGTTGGAGCAGGAGTTCTAAAATCATGCTATGGTAGGAGCTGGGCACGCAGCTTACACTGATCGTTTTCATGAGTTGGCAAGACTGGTTCCACATCTGGTGACTCCGGAATCAAAGAGGATTAAAAGGTATATTTGGGGACTTGCGCCTCAAATCCGAGCAATGGTAATAGCAGCTGCTCCTCCTACGATTTAGGGCGCAATTCTAAAGGCTGGTGCTCTAACTGATGAGATGGTGAGAATAGGGGTCTTAGGAAGAGGGGCAGAGAAAAGAAAAGATGTTGGGGAAACGAGCAGGTCGAGTACCGGGAAATTTGATAAGTGGGCCAAGACAACCAGAAATTTTGTGGCCGCGACACAAGGCAAGAGAGAATACGTAGGGCCGCACCCCAAATGTGATAGGTGTAACTTTCATTATCCCCCAGTGATGCAGTGCCGGGTGTGTGTGAACTGTAGACTCCCGGGGCACCTAGAGAAAGATTGTAGAGTTACGCCGAATCTGGTTGCACCCGTTAACGTGGAAACCCAAGTCACTACCGGAACATGTGCCCCAGACTGAATCAGGCACAAGGTCAGCAAGGAAACAACCAACCACCAGTGATGGCCATAGCCGGTAATCAAGACCAGGGGAACTAAGGAAATGCTGCCTGAGGACGTGCGTTCGTCATAGGAGCAAATGATGTGTAACGCTCGGAAATTTCGATTTGGAGTGTCATGCGACTGGAGCGTCCAATTGCATGGAAGTCATGCAATTGAAGCTCAACCGCATGACTGGAGCTCAATCGTACGATTGGAGTGTTCAATCGCATGGAGCTCGGACGACTGAAGGTCCAATCGCATGGGGGACTCGGGCGACTGGACTGTAATATTTAAGGGGGAGGGCAGCCCTTACCTTCTCCCCACACTTGCGAAACCAGAGAGAAAGAAGAGAAACGGGAAAAGAGGAGATGAAAGTTCGGTTCAAGCGGGTTCGTGAGCCAAAATCGACGTGTAGCGGGTCAAATCGAAGCTCTAACCGAGGAGGCTACTAAGGTGAGTTTCTAGGACCCCTCTTTTACACGTTTTTGAAGGATTTTGGTGGCTGGAACACATCTAAAACTATTTTGGTTTTGGGTGTTTAACCCGTGTATGTTTGAATGTGTATGCGTATGGTGTGTTTAGAGTGCGATTTTGGGCGTGAATGTGCTTGAATGTGGTCATAGTATGATTCCCTAAGGTTTAGGAAGGTTAAATTGGGCTTAAACGATGTCTGGAAGAGTTTGGAGGCCGAAAGTCGTGGCTACAGTTCGGGATGAACTCCAGTCGCTGCCCAGTTAGGGCTAGGCGACTGAAGGGCCAGTCGCACGACTAAGGAACGACTGATGTTCAATCGCACGACTGAGGCTCAGTCGCACGACTGGGGGCTCAATCGCACAACAGGTCGTACGACTGGGAGTTCAGTCGCATAAGTCTAGTTGCATAATTGTTCAGCCACACGACTGAGGGTTTCGTCGTATAGGAGTCTGTTGGACCAAAAGAACCAATGAGCCAAGATCAGGAAAACCTCTAAGTCCCACATGTCATCACACAACTGCTGAAGGCTTCATCAGCAGTTTGACAAAGACTGAAGACTCAACAGCTGAAGATCAAAGAACTGAAGAATAACAGCTGAAGATCCAAAGTACTGAAGACCACAAGTACTGAAGTCTGAAGTACTGAAGAATACAAGTACTGAAGACTTCAAGTACTGAAGACTAAATTGCTGAAGATCAATAGCTGACGCACTGAAGAACTAAAGATCAACAACTGATGTACAAAGTCTGAAGACAAAGACTGAAGACATCAGCTGATGACAACTACTGAAGTCATCAGCTGATGAAACATCTAAAGATCAAAGTCTGAAGACCAAGTGCTGAAGCTTCAGAGTTTGTCACAACAGCTGAAGAAGTTGTCTTCAGTTGTTGTGATGGTTTTACTTTTCAGTAGTTTGTAATTTTTCTTTCAGTAGTTTGTACAACAGCTGAAGAGTTTGTTCTTTAGCTGTTATAGGTCAGTAGTTTGTACAACAGCTGAGGAGTTTGTTCTTCAGCTGTTATAGTTTAGTAGTCTGTAAAAGACTGAAGAGTTTGTTGTTCAGTCGTTGTACCTTTTCAGTAATTTCTTTTCAGTACTTGTAATAGGTAGAACACTTAGCATTGTAAGAAGATGTCAGCTGTTGTGACATCTTCAGTAGTTTAGGTGTTCTATCAGTAGTTAGTTAAATAATAGTTGATGTCAGTGGTATGTGACATCAGCATTAGGTTATTCTTCTCTATATAAAGAAGATGACCTAATTGTAGCCGCTGCTAATTACAGCCGCAGTCAAAGCTTGTATTGAATGAATTATTCTCTTTTGCAGAACTTTCATCTTTCTCTATAACTTACTATTTTATTGTTAAAATCAATTGTCTTCTTGCTTGTTTGTCTAATTCTTGAACTAAATCCGCTGCGAATACAACCTAATTGATCAAACAAGAAGCTAAGATCCTGTCAGAGTCCAATCGCATAGGGTTCATTCACACGATTGTATGTCCATTCGCATAGGAGTCCAATCGCATGATTCAGTCACGTGGAGGCCATGCGACTGAAGTATGTCTAATCGCCCGAATAGGGTTGTTGTGTACGAGGAGGGAGATAGTATTGCATGTATATGCATGATGTATGTATGATAGGTATGATGTAGCCCTATATGATGGTAATGACTGATGACTTGTAAATTTTGATGTTCCTGATGCCGATGTATGTTTATCTTTTCTTGACTTTACGTGCTATGTTAATGAATGAAACGAAAGTAATAAGAACGTAAAGTGAAAGATAATGAAAAGAGGAACTTGATGAATGAGTGCATGCATTAATGAATGAACGAATGAATGAACGTAAGGCTTGTAAGCATGAGTATGAGGTGAGCGACTCTGTGTCATAACAGACTTGAATGGGACCCTTGTCGTGTATTCCGGTATTGCAGGAGACATGATCCGGAAGAATGAGAGTAAGAATGGCTTGCAAGCAGAAGGAAAGGAGGTTCACGACTCATTGAGAGTTGTCAGCTCAACTGTGTGTGTAGTATAGCGTGCATCTTGGCTAACTCATAAAGGGACATAGACACAGTGGGAGTTCAGTTTTGGTAGCTGCTCCGATACGTGCGATGTGGTATTTACTATATGCTATGTAGCGTGTGATTTTGGCCTACCTCATGTGGACTATGTAGCGTGCGATGTTTGGCTCACCCATGAGATGGCGTGCGATTCTGGCTAAACCCCGAGAGATCTCTCACACACAGGGGGAGTAGGTCTTGGTGACCTCTCCGCTGGTGCGATTTGTGCGATATGTACGGTGGAACTCATAAGGGGACATAGACACAGTGGGAGTTCAGTTTTGGTAGCTGCTCCGATACGTGCGATGTGGTATTTACTGTGTGCTATGTAGCGTGTGATTTTGGCCTACCTGATGTGGACTATGTAGCGTGCGATTTTGGCTGAACCCCAAGAGTTCTCACACAGAAGGAGAGTTGATCTTCGTGACAACTCCATTGGTGCAATTCGTGCTATATGTACTTCGGGTATGAAGGGGTGAAGGTGCGATAAGTAAGATAATGAACGAAAGAAGGACAGAACATAAACGGAAGAAATGAACGAAAGTAATGAACGTACGAATGAACGTATCGAACGTAAGAATGAACGTAATGAATGTATGCACGAATGTAATGAACGTATGAATGAATGCAACGAACGTACGAATGAATGTAAGGAATGTATGAATAAAGGTAAGAAACGTATGAGCGAAAGAAAGAGTGTATCAACAAACGTGAATGATAACGATGAACGGTACATGAATGAAGGCTAATGAAAGAATGATGAAGATAATAATAATATTATCTATGTGTATGTATGTTGTGTGATCGCATGTATGTAAGAACGGTATTAACAGAAGAAAAGTATGTTTTATTACAAAACTAGAACTCACACAGCAACGCTGACTTTTGATGTGTTTCCAGTTGGCAGGTAGTGTTGCTGAGGATGGCACGGGGCAACTACTCAGCTCTTTTAGGATGGCATTCCTTTGTTAACATTTTTGGTAATATATAACATTGAATGCATTTAGAAAACAAAGGGGTGTTTGTTGAGGATTCGGATAAACGGGATTACTTAAGGAATCCTCACACCACCGCCAGCCACTGTTTATGACTACTTCATAATTGACTAACGATGTAGTACTTTGTAAAAGCTTTTATGATGAAATGAGATGTCTTTTTGAATGTTTCCGATGCAATTTTTATTTAAAATAATTGTAAATGTATGTCTTATGCGCGATGAATGACCAACTGTGAGGTGCCTGGGAACGGGGCCTTACATGATGCCCGTCAGGACCTGAATGTCGTTACGGGTATGTATTTTCTCAATCACCACTTCGCATCTATATTGTTTGATACTGGAGCAGACAATAGTTTTATATCTACTGATTTTGCTCACATGCTTGACTTGAACCCTAGTAAGCTAGAAACTAACTACTCCCTAGAAATGGCCAATGGTAGAGTTGTACAGGCTGGTGAGATTATTAGAAAGTGCTCCATGATATTGGAAAACCATGCGTTCGACATAGACTTAATACCTTTTGAGCTGGGAAGTTTCGATGTGATTGTGGGAATGGATTGGTTGTCGAAACATGGAGCTGAGATTGATTGTTAGGAGAAAATAGTGCGAATCCCCATTCCAGATGGGGAGGTACTCAAGATTCGAGGAGAACGACCGGGAAGAACCCTAAAGCTTATTTTTTGCATGAAGACACGTCGATGTTTACGAAAGCAGTGTTTCGCGTTTTTGGCCCATGTAGTGGAAAAGAAAGAAGAGAACAACAAGTTGGTAGATATTCCTGTAGTACGAGATTATCCGGATGTAGTCCCTGATGATTTGTCGGGTTTACCTCCTCCACAGCAAGTGGAATTTCGTATAGAGTTGGTTCCTGGAGCTACGCCGGTAGCAAAAGCACTGCATCGGTTGGCACCATAAAAAATGCAAGAGTTATCTAGCCAATTACAAAAACTACTGGAGAAGGGTCTTATTTGGCCGAGTCACTCACCATGGGGAGCGCCGGTATTATTTGTCACAAAGAAAGACGGGTCGTTCCGTATGTGCATTGATTATCGCGAGCTGAACAAATTGACTGTGAAGAATCGATATCCTTTTCCCAGAATCGATGATTTGTTTGACCAGTTGCAAGGAGCCTCGTATTTCTCCAAGATCGACCTTCGATCGGGATACCATCAACTAAGGGTTTTCGAGGAGGACATACCGAAAATAGCGTTTAGGACCCGTTATGGGCACTATGAGTTCTTAGTCATGCCGTTCGGACTAACTAACGCACCAGCTGTGTTCATGGATCTAATGAATCAAGTGTGCAAACCTTACTTGGATAAGTTCATGATCGTATTCATAGACGATATACTCATCTACTCCCGATCGAAGGAGGATCATGAAGAACACCTTCGGGCAATACTGAGTCTACTACGAGAAGATAAACTTTTCGCCAAGTTCTTAAAGTGTGAATTCTGGTTGCGAGAAGTGAAATTTTTGGGACACGTGGTGAACGAAAATGGGGTTCATGTAGATCCCGGAAAGATTGAAGCGGTGAAGAAATGGGATACACCCCAGACACCTTCAGAGATACGGCAATTCTTAGGATTGGCCGGATACTACCGTCGCTTCATTGTGAATTTTTCAAAGATTGCTCAACCGTTAACTCTGTTGACTCAGAAAGACAAGAAGTTTGATTGGGGACACGCACAAGAACAAGCATTCCAAACGTTGAAGGAGAAGTTGTGCAACGCACCGATACTGTCCCTCCCAGACGAAACTGATGATTTTGTGGTGTACTGCGATGCTTCACATCAAGGGTTTGGGTTGTGTGCTAATCATAAGGATAAGGTGATTGCCTACGCCTCACGACAACTTAAGGTGCATGAAAAGAACTATACGACTCATGACCTGGAGTTGGGCGCTGTGGTATTTGCACTTATGATATGGAGGCATTACTTGTATAGAACCAAATGCATCATCTACACAGATCATAAGAGCCTTCAACATATCCTGAATCAGAAAGAACTCAATATGTGTTAGCGACGTTAGGTAGAGTTACTTAGTGACTACGATTGTGAAATCCGGTATCATCCGGGGAAAGCAAACATGGTGGCTGATGCTTTAAGCCGTAAAGAACGCGTGAAACCACTACGTGCTCGAGCGTTAGGATTGACTATTCAAACAAACCTGAAAGCTTAGATCCAAATTGCACAAAGTGAGGCATTGAAAGAAGAAAACCTTGCGGGAGAAGAATTTCGAGGGCTGGATAAACAGATGATTTGCAAGGATGATGGTATACAGTACTTCATGGATCGTATATGGGTACCCAAATGGGGAGGTGTACGTACCTTGGTCTTGGATGAAGCGCGCAAGACATGATATTTTGTTCATCCTGGTGCGGACAAGATGTACCACGATATTAAGGATCTGTACTGGTGGCCAGGCATGAAGAAAGACATTGCTATGTATGTGAGCCGATGCTTGACATGCTCAAAAGTTAAGGCTGAACACCAGAAACCATCGGGATTATTACAGCAACCTGAAATCCCCGAGTGGACATGGGAGAATATAGCCATGGATTTCATTGCCAAACTCCCTAGAACAAGTAGCGGGCATGACTCGATATGAGTTATAGTGGATCGTATAACAAAGTCAGCTCATTTCTTAACGATCCGAGAAGATTACAAGATGGAAAAGTTGGTAAGATTGTACATAAAAGAGGTCATGACAAGGCACAGAGTGCCGGTGTCAATCATATCCGATCGTGACAGCCGATTTACTTCACGATTTTGGCAGACACTGCAGAAAGCGATGGGCACTCGATTAGATATGAGTACCGCCAATCACCCGCAAACAGATGGTCAAAGTGAACGAACAATACAGACACTAGAAGACATGCTCAGGGCTTACTCATTTACCATTGATTGAGTTCTCTTACAACAACAGCTATCATACGAGCATTGGAGGCGCCCCATTTGAAGCATTGTATGGGAGGAAGTGTAGATCCCCAGTTTGTTGGGCAGAGATTGATGAAAGCCAGTTGATGAGCCTAGAGATCATTCAGGAAACAACAGACAAGATTTTCCAGACCAAAGACAGACTAAAAGCAGCCAGAGATCGCCAAAAGAGCTACGCCGACAACAGTCAGAAACCTCTGGAATTCAATGTGGGAGATCACGTTCTACTCAAAGTCTCTCCCTGGAAAGGGATTGTACCATTTGGAAAGAAAGGGAAATTAGCCCCAAGATACGTGGGACCATTCGAAATCACAGAAAGAATCGGTCCAGTGGCATATCAGCTAAGGTTGCCACCAGAACTCAGTGGTGTGCACGATAAATTTCACATATCAAACCTCAAAAAGTGCCTGGTGGATGAAACTCTTCACGTACCAATTGAGGAAATCAGGATCGATGAGAAGCTTCATTTTATCGAAGAACCTATAGAGGTCATGGACCGAAAGGTCAAACGATTAAGGCGCAGTAAGATACCGATTGTCCGCGTGAGATAGAACTCTTCATGTGGGAATGGGAAGATCAGATGAAACACAAATATCCACATCTGTTCGAGGATGATACTGCTGGACCTAACACTAGTTGAATTTTGGGACGAAATTCTCTCAACTGGGGGATACTGTGACATCCGTCACCAAAAGGCCTGTCATTTAACGTGGAACCCGTTAACACTTATTCAAACATTCATACCTCATTTTGTAATCTATTCGTGTGGATATTATACTTGCTTTATCATTTTTACACTTGTGTTCTCACCGTTAGCGCTTCTATTCTTGAAACCATTACGATTGTCCTTATCGTTGACATTAAAATATACCATTTATATATTATTATTATTGACATTAATAAAACCATCTTTTGGTTACAAATATTATCAATTCCCTTTTTGTCACTAATATAACTAGCCGAGTTAAGTCGTTTTCAACTGAAGCAAAATTTGGGAACTCGGGGGCTAAGTGTAGGGACCAAATGTGACATTTTGCCAATTAGGGCTGGGTATAAATACCCACATTCCAGCCCTAGCCACCACATTTTCACCTTCTTCTTCATTTTCTTCTTCTTCTTCCACTTTTCTCCTCCTTCTTGCACCGAACCGCCCCGTTCGTCGCGTCTTCACCGGCAAAGCCTTGGCTACAGCTGAGACTACTCCTTTCTTGTAGGTAGACAACCTTGGTCATCCCTTTTCTTGCTTGCTTACTTCTGTGTTTTTAGGGTTTCGGGTGCTCGGGGCCACCCGAGCACATGAGGTCGCGTGGGTGCGTGTGTTGCCTTTCTGCGTGTTCTTCTTGTTTGTACATGTTTGAAATGTGTTTCTGGAAGTCCTTGAGGTGCAAAACCCGTGCACGGAGCAGCCGAAGGCTGCTCTGCACCTGCTGCAGTCGCGACCTGCTGTTCTGGCGACTGGGTCTGTCATGCGACTGAGTCGTGCGACTGGGTGTGTCGTGCGACTGAGTCCATGTGATTGTGTGAGTCGTGCGACTGAGTCCATGCAATTGAGTGAGTCGTGCGACTGAGCCTATACGATTGTGTGTGTCGTGCGATTGAGTCATGCGACTGTGTGTATTCATGCGATTGAGTCTATACGGATGAAGGTGTGCGATTGTGCGCGTATCGCACGACTGAATGCCTAGTCGCACGAATGGAGGTTCAGTCATACGAATGAAGCTAATTCGTACGAATGAAGGTTGAATCGTGCAAATGGATGTTGAGTCGTGCGATTGGGTGCTGTGTGGTACGACTGAATGCTGAGTCGCATGAATGAGGGGTCAATCGTACGAATGAAGCTGATTCGTACGATTGAAGGTTGATTCGTGCGGATGGAGTGTTGAGTCGTGCGTCTGGTCCTGTCGTGCGATTGGAGTTTCTTCTCTTGTGCGGTGTGTGTTTGTCGTGTGGTGTGAAGGTGACATCGACACGGGTACCGTTGCTAAGGACAACCTTTAAAATTAACAATATAAAACTTCTTAATGTTATTCCAAATCAAATTAACATAACATTTTACAATTATCAACAAACGATATGCAACACTAATATACACTAAGTATTTCTCTAATAGAAATGACACTATTACACAAATATCATTGGCATATGGCAACGATTTCTAGTACTTGGATCTACATAAGATCTAATACTTTTGTCTATTTGTGTATGTTACACGCGACCAAACCAATACAACCCGAACCGACCGAACGATATCATTTACTTTATACGTATCATTAATGCTTAACAATAACTGTCAATAGGTGTTTTACCATTTACTACATACAACATGTGGAAACTTTGATCATTCATACTTACCACCAAACAAGTTAGTTTCATGGCCCCTTTTTATGCTTTTACAATATTTCAATCATTTACAAACATGGGGGAAAAGTATGCTCACCCACTTTCTCATGCTGTACAATTTACATACAATTACATACATGGAATCAACATGATACTGTGTTGTGAGTACTTATCTGATACATACATGAGTCGCTGTGTGGTACTTTCTTTACAACCATTTAATTCCGGTGTTGGAACCGACAGATAGGTATTGGTAGTACTACTAGGTTGATACCCCCACCCATGCATGTTGGTATACTAGTTTGTACCAACGGTGGCCAGGAACGGGCCCTTGGGTGAATATATTCCGACAAGTTGCTGTGTGTACGTCGTTAGGATTGGTTGTAAAGCTTATGGTTATGTGATTTTGCTTACTTATAACTGTATGCACGGTATTCCACAACAATTACTATACAACATCAATTACTTATTTACTATTTAAACTTGCGAGCTCACCAACAATTTTGTTGACCGTTTTGAGCATATCTTTTCAGGTGACAATGATAATTGATGATCTAGGAGTGCTGCCTTAGTGGAGACCCTAGGATGCATTTTTGAGACTAAACATAGTTGACAAACATTCATTTTGAAACATTGTTATAGTCTGTTAAACAATCTTTATACTTTTGATACTTGTTCCCAGGTTGTGGGAATTACATTACAATGTTATTATTTTTGGTTATGTGAATCATTTACAAGTTTATGCTTATGGCTATGTTGTCATGAATACTGACTAAACACTACACAAGTCTCCATTTGTGTCGGGTGTCGTCATGACACGCCTTATAATCAATTATATACATTGCATCTCTATTGTTAACAATGTGGTATGACGATCCCGTCTCATTACATCCCTGTGTTTCCGCTCTCAGTGGGGATGTGACAGACTGGTATCAGAGCCATTGGTTATAGAGAATTAGGCAAATCACTTTTCCGAGACTATAACCTAGGAACCTTCATGTAGAATGCATACTAGGATTGGCTTGCATCTGATATTACATGTATGTTCCTCTATACTTGTTCTATGTCTCTATACTTGTTCTCTGACTCTGTGTCTTGTTATCTGACCATCCTGAGGAAGGTACTATTACTCTTACTCTTACCTCACGGGATGCCTTCTACTGGAATCTTTCATTCCTATGCGCGTCGCATTATACTATTAGGTTGGGATACCCAACCTGAAGGGATCTTCACAGATCGCGTGAAGCGTTAATCCTGGATATTGAGTCCGACCCTGAGATAGTTATGCCTGAAGTCCCGAAAGAAGTAGGTATAGGCAACTTTCGTTAGACTAATTATGCTTATGTGCTTGGATTCTATTTGCTATCGCGGACTACTAATGGAATACTATTGGCTCATGGACATGAGGACATTACATGAACCGTGCATGATGAATGTTGTCAATACTATGATGTTAGCTTGGGTAGGTGAAGCTAAGGGTGACCATGCAGGGCAAATTACCTGAAGTGGCTCATACACCTAAGTGTTGAAACGCCTAAGTAAGCCCATGCGCCCGCATAGTTGAAAAACGCCTAAACTGCGTCATGCGCCTACATAGTGCTAAAACGCCCAACACTTAGAAAATTTTTCTGAAATTTTAGGATAAACAGAATTTTTAGGGTTTGACCCTAGTTTTACTTAAGGGTTATAATTGTTTATATTATGCATGTGTATGGCCTGTTCTTATGTTCCATATTACTTATTATTGTGTGACTTTACTGGTGTGTTATGATCATAAACATAAAGTATTATCATTAATAAAAAGTGAAAGATTAATGATAAAGAGAAGTGGAACATAAAAGAATGAATGAAAGTCTTGCAAGCAAATGAATGGAGGTGCACGACCATGTTGTCGTTAGCTTAACTGTGTGTGGTTTAGCTAACCCGAAGGATGCACACAAGGTCAATCATTGAGATTGACGGGACCCTTTTAGCATACCCTAAGTGACTGGGTCAGCTTCATGCGCAATGTTCGTGGTCTATTTATAGACCACAGGCCTATCATCAACTTCATGCATAATGTTTGGGGTATTGCACACTGGTCCGGATGAAAGTGAAAGATAATGAAAAGAGTACGAAACGAACGAATGCGTACGATAATGAATGAAGTTATACCTTGTTGTATGTATGATGAATGCTCACATACAAAAGTAAAGAAAGTATTTTATTGAAAAATGGTATTTTATATATAAGCTATATAAGGTATTTTAATGCTTTTAAACTAGAACTCACTCAGCAACGTTGACTTTTATGCATTTTCAGTTAGCGGGTAACTGTTGTTGAGGATGGCACGGGGTGAAGCTACTCGGCGGGACAAGGCTGACATCCATTCATATTTGATGATATTGTTGTTTTGTAATGCAATTAAACAATCTTCTGTAACTGATGAACAACGTTGTATTGCTTAACAATAGTAATTATAAATGAAATAAATGGTATTTGCTAACTCGATTCCATTGCTTAATTTATGAATTATATAATGTTTTATGTAGTAATGTGATGTTTGTCCAACTGCAAGCGTCTCGGGAATGGGGCCTTACGAGTTCGTATCAGAGCTAAAGTTTAAATGAATTGGGTAAATTTTTTCAAAAACCTAATCTTAAACTGAAAGTAAGACGAATGGAGGATGGCAGCCCGAGTAGCTACGTGCCATCAGGTATTTCTTTTCTTAAAGTTAACCAGTATTATGTGCGTGTGCTATTTGCCTTATGTGTTCTTAGTAGATTTAGTACTGATAAAGTCAGGGTAGTAAATGCTTAGGGTGTGAAGAGTAATGTAAGTGGTTAATCATAACTGGCCACTATAATTAGGGACTTACGATACTCAATATAAACCGAGCTATTACCTTAAATGACTGTGTTAGTGTTTGAATCTTATAGTGATCCGAGAATGGCCGGAGGTAGATCATCTAAGGCCTCTTGGGGTGGACTACATGGTGGATGTGGTGCCGAACCCCGAGTTACTAGGAATAGGGCTAAGACTACTCCTAGAACCCATGAAGAGCCTGAGATACATCATCAGGAAGGTGGTGATGGGAGTGCAAACTTAAGGGCCTCAGTGAAAGAGGTAGTGGTAGAGGAAGTCCATCAAGTCATGCAGGCGATTCTGCCATCTGTAGTGACTGAAGTGATTAAAGCTGTGAGGGACGATGAAAAGATAGAAAGGAAGGAAAAGAGGAAGCCCACTGGGAGAGGAGAATGGGAACAATCGAAGGCTGAGACGGTTGTCTCTAGTGAAGAGGAGGATGAAGAAGCGGTGCAGGAAACTACACGGGGCTGTAATTACGGGGCATTTTAGAGATGCAAGCACCCAACATTCGATGGGAACGGCAATGTTGGTGCTGCTTAACGATGGGTGAGGGAGATGGAGGTGGTGCTTGATATCAGCGAGTGCCGAGAAGATCAGAAGATGAAGTTTGCCACCTACTCGTTGGTGGACTCGGCCTTATGCTGGTTGGACAATATTGTCCAGGCCGGGGTAGCAGGGCCATTGGAAAGATGAGGTGGCCGGAATTGAAAAAGTTAGTGATTGAGGTGTTCTGTACTCACAAGGAGTTGGACAAGATTGAGAGGGAGTTCCTTTAGCTAGAGGCGGGAACTATGACACACTAATAGTATACCACCAAATTTAACGAGATGGCAAGGCTAGTGCCTGATCAGGTGACTCTGATATCAAGGAAGATTAAGAGATATGTCCAGGGGTAGCCGACTGATATACATAGGCATTTGATTACTGCCCGACCGGGTACCTTTCGATCGGCTATAGACCTGGTGGGTAGGTTGTATGATGAGCGAGAGGAGACTGTGATAGAGGCGAAGAAGATAGGTGGTGGTGATAAGAACTGGAACAGGAAGTGGTTTGGACGTGGTGGTTTTGCTCCAAACAACAAAAGGATGAAGATGGATGATCGTAGGGCGTCATCAGGTTCGGAGCTGAGGAAGTGTCATAGATGTGAAAAGGAGCATAATGGGGAGTGCAGGTTGGGATTAAATGTATGTTTCAAATATGGGAAGCCTGGTCACATTGCAAGGGATTGCAAGGCGTTGAGGTGTTATAACTGTGGTGAGGAGGGCCACGTGAGCAAGGAGTTCAAGAAGCCAAGGGCCGAGAGTTCTGGGGCGAAGAAGAAGGCTGAAGAAGGAAGGCAAAGGACAAGTGCTAGAGCTTTCACGATGACCCAGGAGAAGGCCAGAGTGGATCCCCATGTCGTGTCAGGTATGTTTCTAGTAAACCAAACTTGTGCCTCTGTATTATTTGATTCTGGTTCTAGTAGGAGTATCATCTCTACTACTTTCTGTGCTAAATTGCTTGTTAGTAGTAGGGCTATTAATGAGCCATTCGATGTAGAAACTGCTATTGATAAGTATATTAGAATTACTGATGTGATAGGTGACTGTGCCATAGAACTAGAAGGCCATAGGTTTTCTGCCAATATACATGTGATGCCCTAGGCGAATTCGATGTAGTGCTAGTGATGGATTGGTTAGCAACCTACGAGGCGAACATCGTGTGTCGCAAGAAGATGATTCGATTAGTTGCGGCTGGTGAAGTTCAGTGACGATATACGGTGATCGCGTTACTAGGGTGCCAAAGGTGATTTCAACAGTGGTGGCGGAGAAGTGCATGAGGCATGGATGTAATGCCTACTTGGCTTACGTGCAGGATGTGGACGCGTCTGTACCATAACTGTCTGATGTACCAGTTGTTTATGACTTCTAGGATGTGTTCCCAGAAGATTTATCTGGCATGCCACCGGATCACTAAATTGAGTTCCAGATTGATTTGATACCCGATGCTCAACCCGTTACCAAAGCACTGGTTCGATTAGCTCCGACCGAGATAAAGGAACTCATGGTTCAACTGCAGGAGTTGATGGATAAAAGGTTCATTTGACTCAGTATCTCTCTATGGGGTGCTCATGTCTTATTTGTGAAGAAAAAAGATGGTAGTATGCGGATGTGAATCTACTACCGGGAGCTGAATAAGTTGACAGTGAAGAATCGGTATCCGTTACCGAGGATTGATGACTTTTTGATCAGCTTCAAGGTGCCAGTTGGTTCTCAAGGATAGATCTTCGATCTGGTTACCATCAGTTGAAGGCAATGGAGCGAGATATTCGTAAGACAAATTTTCGCATGCGTTATGGACACTACGAGTTCCTTGTTATGTCTTTCGGTTTGACTAACGCGTCATATGCCTTTATGGATTTGATGAACCGACTGTGTCAGCCCATGTTAGATAAATCAGTGTTTGTGTTTATTGATGATATCCTAATTTATTCGAAGAGCAATGAAGAACATGCCGGCCACATACGCGAAGTATGGAGACACTTAGTAGTGAAAAGTTGTATGCTAAATTCTCTAAGTCTGCTTTTTAGTTGCGTGAGGTGCAATTTCTGGGTTACGTGGTAAATGCTGTAGGAATCATGGTGGACCCGACAAAGGTTAAGGCGGTGATGCAATGGAAGTCTCCAAAGACACCATCCGAGATTCGTAGTTTCTTGGGTTTGGCGGGCTACTACAGGAGATTTATACAAGTCGTTTTCAAGACAGCCTCACATTTGACTAAATTGACCCATAAGGATGTGAAATTTGTGTGGGGTCGAGAACAGGAGGATGCTTTCGAGGATTAGTGACGAGATTGACTCAAGCTCCTATCTTGACATTACCCAAAGTGAGTGAAGACTTAGTGGTATATTTGGATGCTTCTTATTTGGGGTTAGGTTACGTGTTAATGCAACATGGAAGGATAATAGCCTATGCATCCCGACAACTGAAAACCTATGAAGTCAACTACCCTACTCATGACTTAGAGCTTGCAGCGGTGGTCTTCGCGTTGAAGATTTGGCGGCACTACTTATACGGGACGAAGTGCACCATCGTCGCCGACCACAAGAACTTGAAGTATTTCTTCAAGAAAAAGGATCTCAACATGAGGCAGAGGAGATGGTTAGAGCTCATCAATGATTATGACTGTGAGATCCATTATCATCCAGGTAAGGCCAAAGTTGTGACCGATGCCCTTAGCCAAAAGGAGAGACCTGAGCCGATTCGGGTGAAGGCTTAACAGTTGGTTATGACGTATCTCATCTGAGGAAGTTCTTAGCTAACAAAGACATGGTTGTAGCACTGGAGGATATCGAGGTGGATGAACGACTCAATTATGTAGAGGAACCAGTGGCGATCATTGATCGAAAAGAGAAGAGACTATGGAATAAAGTGGTTCCACTGGTGCGTGTGCAGTGGAAACACCGGAAGGGTTCTGATTCTACGTCGGAGACTGAAGAAGAGATGAGACAACATTACCCAAAGTTATTCGAAGAGTGACAGGTTTCAGGGACAAAACCTCTTTAAGGGGGTAGACTTGTAACGCCCGAAATTATGTCAAAATTAAAAGGAATGAAAAACAAGAAGGAAAGGAAATAAAGTATCTTGAGTGAAATAAAAAGGAGCCAAAGTTAAAGGGGGCTTTGTGTAAAAAAGTACAAAAGTACAAAATAATACTTTTAAATGGGCATGGCCGCCCATGCCATGCCCACTTTCAGCTTTTGAGATCGACTGAAAAAGGAGAAGAAGAAGAAAGAACTGTTTCTCGTGGTTCTTCAAGAAAAGGCCTGAAATTCGCACTTGGTAAGTGTTTTCTTGTGGTTTTGGTTCAGTTTGTAAGGTTTTCTATCTTAGAACTAATTTATATGCGTTTATGTGTTCCGGTTGTGTGTTCTTGGCTTTTTTAGGTGTTTGAACTCGTGTACAAGCAAGTTCGGAGGAGTTTTGCTTGTTTGCTATAATAGGTGAGTTCTAGACCCTGGTTTTTACATGTTTCATAACTTATTTAGGGTTGAAAATATATTAAAAAGATTTTATAAATATTATGTATGTGTACACGTATGTTTTATGAGTGTATGATGATGTTTTCTGGTTGTATATGCTATGTTGATGCTTAGAATGGTAGTAAGAAGCTTAGAACAGGATGGTATGATGATTTAGGTTTGAAAGCAGCATAAAAATATATTTAACAGTTGTTTATGCGCCTATACAAGGCTCATACGCCTGAATTTGCCTTAGAAAAACTTTTAAGTAGGGTCATGCACCAAAAAATATGGCCTGAAAATACTAAGTGTGGGCTCATGCGCCCAAACAGTACTCCCATGCGCCTAACTATTGCCTTAGAAATTCTAAATGTAAGTTCATGCGCCTGAACAGTAGCTCATGCGCCTAAGTGTTTGGCTCAGACAACTAAGTATCCCTCATGCGCCTAAATAGTGCCCATGAGCCCGACGTAGCTCATGAGCCTAAGTGTTTAAACGTCTAAGTAAGCGCATGCGCCCACACAGTTGAGAAACGCCTAAACAGGCCTCATGCGCCTGCATAGTGCTAAAACGCCCAACACTTAGAAACTGTTTCTGAAATTTTAGGATAAACAAAATAATTAGGGTTTGAACCTAGTTTGACTTAAGGGTTATAATTGTTTATATTATGCACATTTATGGCCTGTTCGTATGTTCTATATTATTTATTATTGTGTGACTTTACGTGGTGTGTTATGATCATAAACGTAAAGTAGTATCATTAATAAAAGTGAAAGATTAATGATAAAGAGAAGTGGAACATAAAAGAATGAATGAAAGTCTTGCAAGCAAATGAATGGAGGTGCACGACCATATTGTCGTTAGCTCAATTGTGTGCGATTTAGCTAACCCGAAGTATACACACAGGGTCAAGCATTGAGATTGACGGGACCGTTGTAGCATACCCTAGGTGACTGGGTCAGCTTCGTGCACAATGTTCGCGGTCTATTTATAGACCACAGGCCCAACATCAGCTTTGTGCATAATGTTTGGGGTATTGCACATTGGTTCGGATGAAAGTGAAAGATATTGAAAATAGTACGAAATGATAGAAAATGCGTACGATAATGAATGAAGTTATACCTTGTTGTATGTTGATGTGTTGTAAACACATCTGATTTTCCCGTGTATTTTATTTTAATTTCTAGTTAATTCACGTTTTATTTTTGTAGATTTTAGTTACTTTGCTTTATTTCTTATTTTACAGGTTCACGAGAGCTTACGGGAGGAAACTGAGCAATTATCGGGTGATCAAGAGTTAAAACAGAAAAAAATTCCAAAATGTGAAGCTCCTGCAGTCCGCAGGAACCTTCCCTGCGGTCTGCAGGCTAGGTCAACGCGGCCCAGGAACCCTAAAGTTCCTGCGGTCCGCAGGACTTACTCCTGTGGTCCGCAGGAGGTCGCGGAAAAGTCAAATTCTTCTTTTTATAAGTAGAGATCATAGTTACGAAAGAAGGGATTTTTGGACGGCCAGAGAGGAGTTCCAGAAGCATATTGGAGGCGATTTGGAGCAGCTAGGTCATGGGATTCAAGAAAAGACCCTTGCTTTTGGCTTTTCACGCCTTTGACCACTCGGTTCCCCTTCGTTTCTTCCTTTTCAATCATGTTCTTCACTGTTTGTTTATGGTTTATCATTGTAAACCTGATTGAATTATGATTACTGGCTAATTGTTTTTATTCTACCTAGATTAGGTGATGGTTGACTTTATTTGATTTGGTTTTGGGTTGTTTGACTTGGTTGATGAATTCTACGTATAAAGATTAATGCTTTTTGATTAAAGATGCTTATTAACTTCTGTTGAATCTGATTTGAATCATAATTGATCTTCTCGTGTGTTTTAGTTGCTTTAATTATGTGTTTAATTAATGGACTAGAATTGCATGTTAGGTTGTTACTTGGTGTTTGACCTAAGTGGATTGATCACCCATAGAAGTTTTTATGTTTTAAATCAATTTTCAGAAGTCAGCTTATCTTGAGTCTGAGAGGAAAAAGATAATTGGTTGATTTTGGGGATTATTGGTTTGGGTAATGAGTGCACGAGAGTGACTAATCCTAAACTTAATAATTTCTCTTGTCAATTTAAATCATGAGTAAATTATAAATTGTGTCCTTTATTAATACATGAAATTACATGGTATGTCCTTTAGTTTTAATAATTACATATAATGTCCTTTTTTTAAAATATGTGCACACATATTGTCATTTACACTAACTTTCCGTTAAATGTACAGTTAACTCAGTTATGTATCTTTCATATAAGGTGCATTTTGTCATTCTCTTTTCACTTCTAATATATTAAACAAATAAAAAATTAATTGTTTAATATGAAAAATAAAATTAAAAGGTATCAGATCGTTAGGTAAGTCAGTGAACCCACTTTCCTCTTACATCCAATACCATTAAATCCATCCTCCTCTCCTATTTGATAGCCCAATACCGGTTATCTTTACCATCTACAGCATCTCACACACCATTGAAATCTTTTGACTCAAACAAACAACAATGGCAAGATTCAAATCCCTAATTTGTTTTTTGTATTTCGTTGCTCTTTGAATTTGTAGCTTGTGTTATTGTGTGATTAACGAGCGACTTATAGCTTATTTTCTTGCTTTTACAATTATATAAGCAATTCAAAGAATCACAGGTAATATCCAACTTTGTGTTTCTTATTGATTTTTATTATTTGTTGGTGTGAGTAGTTTATAAAATATTTACGTGTATTTTTTGGTGTTTATTGTTGATTTTCCGACCTTCTAAATGACTGAGTTAACTATACATTTAGATGATAGTTAGTGTAAAGGACAATATGTGTGCAAATCTTTTAATAAAAAGACATTGTATGTAATTATTAAAACTAAAGGACATACCATGCAATTTTATATATTAATAAAGGACACAATTTGTAATTTACTCTTAAATCATTAATAAAATTCATTAATTTACTCCGTGTGTTTAGTGTTACTAGGGTAACCTTTTTCACAGTGAGCTGTTGAGGTCGAGAGATAAAACAGTTTTCGAGTACGTAAAGTTTCAGAGTATTTTGAGAACGAGGGGTGAGAAATAACCCGTCCAGTGATAAGATTGGTTTTCAGGGCATTTAAGGTGTGTCAGTGGGTCCGAGAGGAGATCTGGTATAGTTTTGGTGTCTAATTCAGAAACTGGAGTCAAACAATCAGTCAACCCAAGAGTCAGTCAAAACTGGTCAACCAGATATCGAGTCTAGGTAGTGCCTCCTTACATTTGATTCCACCTCCATTTACAGTATCCTGTGTTAGTTTCTTGTTTAGATTTAATTTCTTCTAATTTTCAGTATTAGTGCATGTTTTGTTTAATTTCGTGTTTTGTCTTATTATTTGATTGTGTTGCTTAGCTGGTTTACTAGTTTTCTTGTCTTCTTAATTATCAAAAATCCCTTAAAAATCATCAGTTAGGATTTGATAACAGTTCAGTAACAAGGGCCGCCATCCATTCGTGTCCACAGTCGATACTCGGTTTACTTTCCATACTACACGCGACCGGTACGCTTGCTGGTGAGTCTGTGTTTGAAAAGTAATTCGTTTTAAATAATTCAAACTTGGTCTTTATAATTTAAACTACATTATCACACCATCAAGTTTTTGGCGCCGTTGCTGGGGATGATGGAGAGAGTTTTAAAGTCAATGGACATCGTCTGAAGCATTACATAGGTGGGCTAGAGGAGCAGAGAGTGCTCGAGGTGTTACACCACTACCCGCTTTGTGAATAAGTGTGGGGATGAGTCGGGTTGAGGACTCGTTATACTTAGCGCTACCGGGAGGCAGCTCAGATTGTACGGTTTGATTTTTACTTCTCCTTTTCAATTTTTCATCCTTAGTAGTTTTTCTTTTTATTTTCTTGCTTTTAACCGTATGTCGAGTGTTTCAGGAATTCTAGCCCGGGGAATCATCGCATACACTTCCAGGTACGTATATATATTTTTTCAAAATTTTTGGTGCCCCGGGTCAAAAAAATTGGGCGGTGGTCGGCTCGGTGGGGGCAAAACAGGAAATTTGGCAGTCTGCACAGCCCTGCGGTCCGCGGGAGATTTCCCTGCGGTCCGTATACACTTCCTGAGGTTACTGCGGTCCGCAGGAGTTACTCCTGTGGTCCGCAGGAGATCGGACTGATAATTCAACAAGGTGAAAACCCCTGTTGACGTAAAAGCCTTCAATTTAAAAACCCTCCGAGAAATAAAACCCACCGTCACCACCGCACCCTCAGCCGCCTCCTCTAACCACCATCATTACTACCTCGGCCTCCCTCCCTCTTCCACTCGAGACCCCCCATCTACCATCACTTACCCCTTCACCCTAACGCCATTTCCATGAAACCTTGTCACCACCGCCGTTTTCACCACTAAACCACCACCGGAGCGGCCCCGACGCATTAATTCGGGTTCATTCCCTGATTGTGCACTTCAAGCAGTGAGTTTAATTGTTTTCTTTTCCTACTTTGTTATGCTCTCTCATCTAATTTTCTAGTTCTTGTTCACATTTTTTTTGGTTCTTTTCATTTTAGGAATTAAGTGTTAGAACAATCCTAGGGTGCTAATTATGCTGAGTATTGTTGGGTTAGAGTAAATTGAGAAGCCCTTGTGCGATTAGGAAGAAAACTAGGTTCTTGCACAATGTTGGTCGACTGTCCGTAGGAGATATCCCTGTGGTCGGCAGGACCCTTCTGTTTTCACCATTATGGTTGATTTTAGGTCTTGTGCCTTTCTGGGGGCTCGGGTCATTTTGAGGTTGCTTCTTAGGCTGATTCCCTTACTTGGTAAGGTTTAAGTTTGCACAGGTATTTACCATCTAGTCTACCCCGTATTTAGGCAGTACCATTGCATTGAATTCAAGGCTTTCTTTCAGTAGTGCCACAGGTTAGCTACATGTGTTTGCACCCCTATTCTTCGCCTTAGAGTCGTGTTTTTCCTTTCCATTTTCATTAGTATGTTGTTCTGTTCATCACATATCTGACGTATCTGCTTGTCTTGTGCTTGGTAACATGTTTTGTAGCAATGTCAGACGGCGGGCTACAACGTTGTGTTCGAGGACGCACGGAGGACGGGGACCCCCCCAGCAGCAACTCGGAACTAGGAGGATGAGGCACCTCCCGCAGTCTTACCCGGCTTATCCTACACCGGTCCGTCTACTGCCGAGGTCGAGGAGAACATCCGCTAGACCGTGACTGCTCATGATTACGATCCCGATAGAGATGAGCCTTATGCACCCAGTCCAGTTCACCCACTGCTCACCTTTACCCCCGGGACCGAGTATCACACTACCTACTCGTGTCTATCCACATACGCACTACTGATCCCGCGGACGCTCTGCTAGGACCTATTGCGAGAGTTGGGGACCGATCAGCGATTGAGAGATTTATTGGACGACAGATGGATGCACATGCTCACGCCGACTACACCCCAGTACCTCCAGCTTACACTGGAGTTCATGTCCACCGTTCCGGTGGAACATGATATAATTACAGGACGAGTATGCGGTTCGCTTCAGCCTTGGTCGCTGCCAGTACCATATGAAGATCGGGGAGTTTGCTGTGCGTATGGGTCTGCATACCCAGGCAGAGGTTGATGACCCGTCCTTCCATGAGAGACTGAGGGGCATCCTGCGAGTCCAGTCTGGCACCGCCCTGACATCCCAGTAGGTGACTACCTACTGGCCCACTATTGGGGACGGGCGATTCACCATCGGCATTCCTGCGTTCCAGATCCGAGACCCCGCCATCAGACTCATTCATCATTGCATCTCCTGCACATTAGTTGTCCGGTTTATGGGGATAAAGAAGGTCACACAGCAGGATTTGTTTGTTCTTTACTGCATTCTTTAGAGGCGGCCGACCAATCTCGGCACAATCATGGCGTTCTCGATGCAGCGTCCCGCCCCCCACGGTTCAGGTACCCGGTTGGCGTTCGGGCCGTATATCTCAGTCCTAGTGCGGAGTTTGGGGGTATTCACCAGATACCCACCGTTGGTTTTGACCGCAGGTCCAACCGCTAGACAATTCACCTACAGGACCTGTAGTACATGGAGTGTGTGTCGGTGGATGGCCCGAGGAGGTTCTTGGAGCCTCGGGCCATGGTAGTAGAGCCCCATGCGCAGGGAGTTGACCCTCCGGAGGTTCAGTTTGGCGTGCGTCCTCCCATGCGCGGCAGCCCGCGCCCAGCTTCAAGATGCTCCTGCACAGCCTACGTTGGAGCAGATACATCAGGAGCAGCTGGCTCAGCGCACCATACTTACGCATCATGGTGCTAGAATGACCCGGATGGAGAGTATGATGGTCTCCCTTCTCCAGCACTACCATCTGGACGTTCCTCCAGAGATCTCACCGCCGGATGATCACGACGACGAGCCTTAGCCGCTTTTATCATTATCACCCTGTCTCACTGTGCACGATTTGTTATTCGATTTGGTTGTATTTAAACTATTCGATATGGTTGTATAATAAGATAGGACACGTGGACAGATGTTGATTTCTTCTATATTATTTTGTTTCTGTTTATGTATGTTAGTTATGCGTGGTTGTTTAATTTGGCCTTTGAGATAATTTGCAGGACAGATCACATACGTTACAGGTTGGATCCCACTGTCTGCGTGCGTGTGTACTTACACGAACGCCTCAGTTGCTGCCATCGGTTCTTTTGTCCCTTTTCTTTGTTTTCTTTTAAGTTACTTTTATTTTTGCTTTCTTTCTTTCTTGTTCCACGTGCTGCACATTAGGGACAATGTGCATGACAAGTGTGGGGATGCTGAGGACGTGGCCAGGTTTTATGTTCTATTTTTAGTTCATTATCTGTTTATCCTTAATTATTTTTCATTTCGCTAAAATTTTCAAAAAAAAATTGAAAAATTTTAAAAATGCCCTTGAAAATAAAGTTTGCAACTAGAATGGAAAATGATAAGACTGTATGGGAACTTGATTTTGATTTCAAGAAAAGAAAAAGAAAAAAATTGGGTAGGCGCGCGTCTGATTGGGGATATGTTGGTAGGCCGAGTTAACTGTGTTAAATTCTCACAAAGTGTTTAATAAATTAACTTTAACAAATATTTGGAATCTTGTGGGTGTACATCTTAGGGGAGACGATTAAGCTGAAATGCGTTAACAAAGTATTAGGGATGCCATTGCATATTTAAAAACAGATTTGTCTGATAATTAATCTCATAGCCCGGCACACCGCTCCACTATAAGAATAAATTTGAGGTGTGGTGGCGCCCCGCTAATCAATACCAAATAAATAAGTGTGTTAATTGCTGAGTTATTAAGACTAGCCTACGTGTCACATGCCGAGTTACAGCTTGGTTGAAACACCACTGGGTCAAAATCTTGAGAAACTTAATAGAAAAAGAACTGCAACCTACATGTCATATGCCGAGTTGTAGCTTGGTTGAAACACCACTGGGTAGGGTTCAACTAAAATAAATTAGAATACCAACTTCGCATTCCATCTTCCATCAGTGAGTTCAATTATCTGTTCAGATAGGTTTCTGTGTTCAATGGTAGGAAAGTAAATTGAATTAATCTATATCCTAAATGCTTGAAACGAACCTAGGCGGAATCGTAACCTCTCTAAAGCGTGGGACCCATAGGTTTAAAATCAAGCACGTGCACATAAAAGAATAACACTGAGTAAGAGTTTGATAAGCTAATATGAGTTTAATTGGACAAATATATCGGCAATCACGGTTAATGTGCTCTGTTTTTAATTGCAATAATTCTTGATTGAAATGTAAGATCCTGGTGACCCATTTTGATCCCATCGTTGCATACAACTTTTTCAGGGGCGAAAAAGATTCAAGTGTGGGGATGTTTGATGTGTTGTAAACACATCTGATTTTCCCGTGTATTTTATTTTAATTTCTAGTTAATTCGTATTTTATTTTCGTAGATTTTAGTTACTTTGCTTCATTTCTTATTTTATAGGTTCACGAGAGCTTACGAGAGCTTACGAGAGCATACCCTAGGTGACTGGGTTAGCTTCGTGCACAATGTTCGTGGTCTATTTATAGACCACAGGCCCAACATCAGCTTTGTGCACAATGTTTATGGTATTGCACATTGGTCCGGATGAAAGTTAAAAGATATTGAAATAGTACGAAATGATAGAAAATGCGTACGATAATGAATAAAGTTATACCTTGTTGTATGTTGATGTGTTGTAAACACATCTGATTTTCCCATGTATTTTATTCTATTTTAATTTCTAGTTAATTCACGTTTTATTTTCGTAGATTTTACTTACTTTGCTTCATTTCTTATTTTACAGGTTCATGAGAGCTTATGGGAGGAAACCGAGCAATTATTGGGCGATCAGGAGATAAAAGCGAAAAAAATTCCAAAATGTGAAGCTCCTGCGGTCCGCAGGAACCTTCCCTGCGGTCTGTAGGCCTGGTCAACGTGGCCTAGGAACCCTAAAGTTCTTGCGGTCTGCAGGACTTACTCATGCTGTCCGCAGGAGGTCGCGGAAAAGTCAAATTCGCATTTTTATAAGTTGAGATCAGAGTTACGAAAGAGGGGATTTTTGGACGGCCATAGAGGAGTTCCAGAAGTATATTGGAGGTGATTTGGAGCAGCTAGGTCATGGGATTCAAGAAAAGACCCTTGCTTTTAGCTTTTCACGCCTTTGACCACTCGGTTCCCCTTCGTTTCTTCCTTTTCAATCGTGTTCTTCACTGTTTGTTTATGGTTTATCATTGTAAACCTGATTTGATTATGATTACTGGCTAATTGTTCTTATTCTACCTAGATTAGGTGACAGTTGACTTTATTTGATTCGATTTTGTGTTGTTTGACTTGGTTGATGAATTCTACGTATAAAGATTAATGCTTTCTGATTAAAGATGCTTATTAACTTCTGTTGAATCTGATTTAAATCATAATTGATCTTCTCGTGTGTTTTAGTTGGTTTAATTATGTGTTTAATGGACTAGAATTGCATGTTAGGTTGTTACGTGGTGTTTGACCTAAGTGGATTGATCACCCATAGAAGTTTTTATGTTTTAGATCAATTTTCAGAAGTCAACTTATCTTGAGTCTAAGAGGAAAAAGATAATTGGTTGATTTTTGGGATTATTGGTTTGGGTAACGAGTGCACGAGAGTGACTAATCCTAAACTTAATAATCTCTCTTGTCAATTCAAATCATTAATCAAATTCATTAATTTTCTCCGTGTATTTAGTGTTACTAGGGTAACCTTTTTCACATTGAGCTGTTGAGGTCGAGAGATAAAACAGTTTTCGAGTACGTAAAGTTTGAGGGTATTTTGAGACCGAGGGGTGAGAAATAACCCGTCCAATGATAAGATTGGTTTTCAGGGCATTTAAGGTGTGTCAGTGAGTCCGAGAGGAGATCTGGTATAGTTTTGGTGTCTAATTCAGAAACTGGAGTCGAACAGTCAGTCAACCCAAGAGTCAGACAAAACTGGTCAACCTGATACCGAGTCTAGGTAGTGCTCCTTACATTTGATTTCCACCTCCATTTATAGTATCCTGTGTTAGTTTTCTTGTTTTGATTTAATTTCTTCTAATTTTCAGTACTAGTGCATGCTTTGTTCAATTTCGTGTTTTGTCTTATTATTTGATTGTGTTGCTTAGCTGGTTTACTAGTTTTCTTATCTTCTTCTTAATTATCAAAATCCCTTAAAAATCATCGGTTAGGATTCGATAACAGTTCAGTAACAAGGGCCGCCATCCATTCATGTCCACGGTCGATACTCGGTTTACTTTCCATACTACACGAGACCGGTACGCTTGCCGTGAGTGTGTGTTTGAGAAGTAATTTGTTTTAAATAATTAAAACTTGGTCTTTATAATTTAAACTAAATTTTCACACCATCATATGTACGATGAATGCTCACATACGAAAGTAAAGAAAGTATTTATTGAAAAGGGTATTTTATATATATAAGCTATATAAGGTATTTTAATGTTTTTAAAACTGGAACTCACTCAGCAACGCTGACTTTTATGCATTTTTAGTTGGCAGGTAACTGTTGCTGAGGATGGCACGGGGGTGAAGCTACTCGGCGGGACAAGGATGACATCCATTCATATTTGATGATATTGTTGTTTTGTAATGCAATTATATAATCTTTTGTAACTGATGAACAACGTTGTATTGCTTAACAATAGTAATTATAAATTAAATGAATGGTTTTTGCTAAGTCAATTCCGCTGCTTAATTTATGAATTATATAATATTTTATGTAATAATGTAAGGCCCACCTTTCTGAGGGAAGCCTCACAGTTGGTCATTCACAGCAAAACATCGAGTTAAAACCGTCATTTACTCATATGTGTATAAATATATATTGCAGCGGAAAATACTGTAAATTTCAATCCATTACAAATGAAATATGAACATTGTCTGAAATTCTTAAAATCTATTTAAAGTCCTATTAATCTTTTCTTCATCAGGGATGCCAGTCTTCTAGTGCCAAGTAGCTTCAGTCCCATGCCTCTATTCCATAGCTCTAGCTCTTACCTGTCAACTGATATGCATACAAAAGTCAGCTTCGCTGAGTGAATTCTAGGTTTACTTTGCTAAATAACTTTTGTAAGAGGTATTAGCTTTATCAGTTGAAAATAGTCTCGTCTATCAAACATCAATACATACAGGCTATCACTTTATCGATACTTTATCATTACTTTTCATTTCTCGTTGTTTATTACTTTTCTTTATCCGTCAATTCTCTGTTACAATCGGTGCCTAGGCTCGCCTAGGACTTTACCGACATTGCAATTAAGGGCTTACAGTCGTACTCGATCGGGCCATTAATGTCATGCCAATTCAGGGCTTACAGACCTGCCTGTTCGAGCATTACTTTATCCGGGTGAGGGCACAACAAATGCAACCCTCCTTTAGCCATTGCTTGCAAGTATTTACTTTATCCCTTGCCTGCAGGACTTTACTTTATCCCTTGCCTGCAGGACTTTACTTATCCAGGTACACGTTATGGGCCACATAACCTTCCTTTACGTTTCACTTTCTTATTTAAGTTATATATATATAATATAACACAGCACATCTCGAAGGCAATCCATCACTACAAGGTTATATCTCAGTAAGGAAAAACACGTTATCAATTCGTTAGAAAAACCCGTTTCCCATATAAGATAGTAAGTAAAACTTTACTCTAAAAGAACTGGTCATAAAAAGGTAGATATATTAGTATGCATACCGCCCCAAAACATTTAAAGCATGTATAAAATAGGGGATCTAGAACTCACCTGAACTCGTCCAAGTAGCTTAAATTCTAAGTCACTTAGGCTATAGCCTGAATGCTCTAGCTGCACGAAAGTTAATATGCAAAAACGTCATTTTCTTCATAGTTTCGCCCATAGTTTCGCTACAGCGAAACTACAGTTTCGCTTGCAGTTTCGCTGGGCAGCACTTCTGCTAGTTTCGCTAGACAGATTCGCTGCCTTGAGCGCCCAACTTTCATTGGAATTCCCTATTCTTGCGAAGTCTATAGGTCAGTCTAGGTCTTAGCGAGATTACTGGCGAAACTATAGTTTCGCCCCAACGAAACTGTAGTTTCGCTGGAACTTCTCCTAGTCTCGCTGAACTAATGTGCAGTTTCGCTGGATGAATACTTAAATTCGCTGGATCGGGGCCCAGTTTCGTTGGATAAACAAAATCTCAGATCCAGCCCGTTTTTAACCCAAAATCTTAACTTTTTACGTCCAAATCCTTAGTTTACCTTCCATGAACTCAAATCTAAGCTTTTTACACGTTTTCATACGTAAAAATTCGACCTTTATGTGTTTCTTTAAACTTTTCAAAACCCCAAAACCCTAGAATCCGGGTTTGATCTACAGAAGGTCTTAGAGGTCGATTCTTACCTTGTTTTGTTGCTATTTCCTTGGGTTTTGATGCTCCAAACACCCAGCTCTTCAATCCTTCAATCTTCAAGCTCAAATCTTGAGTTCTTCCCACTTTCTCTCTCTACTTTCTCTCTCTACGAAATTTGGTGGCTAGGGTTGAAGTGAGGAGATGGATCTGATCATGCATGTTTAAGGGCTGATTAGGGCCCTTAAACCTACCAAGCCTAGCCCATTAAGGCTAATTTTACCATAGCCCACTAATTTACCCCTTTATTTCTTAAATTAACCCTTAAAGGCCCATTATTATTAAATGGCTCGTTTCGGGAAATTTCGGGGCGTTACAAGTCTCCCCCCCTTATTTAGGTTTCGTCCTCGAAACCTGACTCGTCATTAAATAGATCGGGTATTGGCGCCTCATTTCCTCCTCGGATTCCCAGGTGGCATCCGACCCCTTTCGGTGTTTCCATTGCACCTTGACTTGTTTGACTACTTTATTTCTCAATTCTTTCTCCTTCCGGTCCAGTATGGCCACTGGTTGTTCTACATAGTTCAGCTTCTCATCCACCTTGATGTCATCTAGAGGTACGACTGCCTCATTCGGTGCTAAACATTTCTTAAGTGCGACACATGAAAGGTAAGGTGAATCCCACTTAACTCTTCTGGAAGGTCTAGCCTGTAAGCTACATCCCCAACTCGTGCTAGTACCTCGAATGGTCCGATGAACCTGGGACTCAGTTTCCCCCTCTTCCTAAATCGGATGATTCCCTTCCATGGTGACACTTTCAGCATTACCCTGTCACCCACGCTGAACTCTATTGGTCTCCTTCTTTTGTCGGCGTATGACTTTTGTCTATCCTTTGCAGCCTTCATATACGCCTTGATTTTCTCCAACTTTTCTGTTGTGGCTTCCACGACTTCTAAGCTTCCTAACTCTTTCTGACCGACATCACCCCAACAAATAGGAGTTCTGCACCGTCGACCGTACAGTAACTCATATGGGGGCATCTTAATACTGGCGTGGTAGCTGTTGTTATACGAGAACTCGGCTAGTGGCAAATGATCATCCCAGTTACCGCCAAATTCGATAACGCATGCCCGAAGCATATCCTCCAGTGTCTGGATAGTTCTCTCCGATTGCCCGTCGGTCTGCGGGTAGTATGCGGTACTAACATGCAACCTCGCACCCATCTCTTCATTGAACTTTTTCCAAAACTTTGAGGTGAACCGCGTATCCCTATCTGAAACAATCGACACGGGCATACCATGTCGCGCCACAATTTCTCGGATAAATAGTTCAGCAAGCTTTTCTGAACTAATTGCTTCCTTGATTGGCAGGAAATGCGCACTTTTAGTCAGTCTGTCAACTATCACCCATATCGCGTCGTGGCCTTTTGCCGTGCGGGGTAGTTTGGTGATGAAGTCCATGGTAACATGTTCCCACTTCCACTCTGGCACTTCTAATGGCTGAACATAACCATAAGGTCTCTGGTGCTCAGCCTTCACCTGTAGGCACGTGAGACATTTATTTACATACGCAACCACATCTCTCTTCATCCCGGGCCACCAATAATCTTTCTTCAAATCGTGGTACATCTTATTTGCGCCTGGGTGAATTGAGTAGCGGGTCTTGTGCGCTTCGTCCATAATCTTTTCCCGCAAGTTACCATGCTTCGGAACCCATATCCTGCCATGGAAGGTCTTAACACCCAAGGTGTTCTCTACCAATTCATCCACTTTTCCCACCATCCTTTCCTTATTGATTTGCTGCTCTTTTAAAGCATCCATTTGAGCTTTGCTTATCATTCTCATAACATCTGGGGTCACTTCTAGTTGGCACGCCTTCACCCGGATCGGTTCGTATCCTTCCTTTCGGCTCAGGGCATCGGCTACCACGTTCGCCTTACCCGGGTGATAATGGATCTCACAGTCGTAATCCTTTATCAACTCCAACCACCTCCTCTGTCTCATATTTAGGTCCTTCTGCTCAAAGAAATATTTCAGACTTTTGTGGTCGGTAAATATGGCGCACTTAGTTCCATACAAATAGTGTCTCCAGATCTTCAATGCGAACACTACTGCGGCAAGTTCCAAATCATGAACCGGGTAATTAACATCCGTGTCCTTTAGCTGTCTGGATGCGTAAGCTATAACCTTTCCTCTTTGCATCAACACACAGCCTAGCCCGCAGTAAGAAGCATCGGAGTATACCGTTAGGTCTTCATCTCCCTCCGGTAGAGTTAGTATAGGAGCTTTGGTCAGTCTATCCTTCAATTCCAGAAACGCATCTTCCTGTTCTTTCCCCCAGTCGAATACCACGTTCTTTCTCGTTAACCTTGTTAATGGGGAAGCTATCTTTGAGAAATCCTTGATGAACCTCCTATAGTAGCCAGCTAATCCCAAGAAACTACGGATTTCGGATGGCGTCTTTGGGGAATTCCATCGTGTAACTGCCTCGACCTTTGCTGGATCAACCATGACTCCTTCGGAATTTATAATGTGCCCTAAAAACTGCACCTCCCGTAGCCAGAAGGCACATTTAGAGAACTTCGCATACAGTTTCTCCTTTCGTAAAGTCTCTAACACCTCCTTAATATGACAAGCATGGTCTCCTTCATTCTTTGAGTATATCAAAATATCGTCAATGAAGACTATCACTGATCGGTCCAACATCGGGCGACACACGCGATTCATTAAGTCCATGAATGCCGCAGGAGCATTGGTTAGCCCGAAAGACATAACCAAGAACTCATAGTGGCCATAGCGTGTTCGGAAGGCCGTCTTTGGGATATCTTGCTCCCTTACCTTCAGTTGATGATATCCTGATCGGAGATCTATTCGGGAGAACCAGCTTGCCCCTTGCAATTGATCAAACAGATCATCTATCCGGGGTAGAGGGTACCGATTCTTCACGGTCAGCTTATTCAACTCTCTGTAATCTATACACATCCTCATGCTGCCATCCTTCTTCTTCACAAATAGCATGGGAGCACCCCATGGAGAAATGCTGGGCCTAATGAACCCTTTGTCAAGGAGTTCTTGCAGCTGTGACATGAGTTCCTTCATCTCGGAAGGAGCTAGGCGGTAGGGTGCTTTGGCAATGGGTTGGGCTCCTGACAGTAAGTCGATCTGAAACTCTATCTCTCTATCTGGTGGTACTCCGGGCAGATCCTCCGGGAATACGTCAGGAAAGTCCCGCACCACTGGTACATCGGGAAACTCTTTTGCTTTATCTTTAACATCCTTGACATACGCTAGATAAGCTCCGCACCCTCGCCTCATACATTTCTCCGCCTTGATCATGGAAATGATCCTTGGAACCTTACAATCGTTATCACCGTAGATCGTAACCGAACTACCATCTGGAGCCGTTAATCGGATCATCTTCTGTTGGCATACTATGTTAGCATCGTGGGCAGCTAGCCAATCCATCCCTAGTACGACATCGAAACCTCCTAAGGGCATAACAAACAATCGTGCGGGAAAGTAATGGCCTCCTAGTTTAATGTGGCAATCCTCTATCATCCTGACTATTCTAATGGACTTACCATCGGCTGTTTCTACTTCGAAGGCATCATCTATTTCCTTAGTTTGGACATCTAGTGTAGCACAGAAGGATACAGATACGAAACTCTTACTGGCACCACTATCGAATAATATGGAGGCGCAAACATCATTGATAAGGAACGTACCTGACACTACGTCCGGGTCCTTCCTTGCTTCCTTCTTGTTCATGGTGAAAGCCCTTGCCTTGACCTTGGACTTTCCATCATCCCCCTTGTCATCACCCCTGCTCGTGCCCAGCTTCCCGGCTTGGCTTTCTTGCAATCCCTGCTGTAGTGCCCCGACTCATGGCAGTTAAAGCACTCGTTTACTTCCGGGCACTCCCTAGCCATGTGACCCATTTTCCCACACCGGTAGCACCCATGGCTACCCAATCGGCACTCTCCGGGATGCCTCCTCCCACACTTCCCACAGTTCTTAACTTCCTCGACCCCCTTCACAACCATCTGTTTTGCTTCCACCCTTGCTTTCTTGTTCCCCGGTTGGTGGCCACTACTTCCATATCTCTTCCCATTGTTATTCCAATACTTCTTCGTCTCACCCACTATCGCCGGCCTGCGATGATCATACAACCTTCCACTGAGGTCCACTGCTGACCTAAAAGTACTAGGTCGAGCAGTGACCATGTCCCTACGAATGTCTAGGGGCAACCCTTGTATGTACCTCTTGATCCTTTGGCTTCAGGAGTTACCAAATCAGGCACCAGACGTGCCATTTCATTGAATCTTGCAGTGTACTCCTGGTGAGTCATATTTCCAGCCTCCAAACTCACAAACTCTTGCTCGACCTTGTCAAGCTCTCTTTCCGGGCAGTACTCCTCTATCACCAACCTCTTCATCTTCGGCCATTTCATCCTCTCAATGGCCTCCTCTCCGTAAGACTCAGCAATGTTATCCCACCAACACAGCGCTGGATCCAAAAGGGAATGGGAAGCAAACTTCACCTTTTGGTTTTCACGGCACTCACTGATCTTCAGTATGGCCTCCATTTCCCTAATCCAACGCTGAGCAGTGGCAGCGTTACCAGTACCATCAAACGTTGGGGCCTACACCTCTGAAAATCCCCGTAGCTGCACCCCTTCGCCCTCTCTTCCACTTCAGGGCCATCATGGTTACCCAGACGATCTCCCTTGTCGCTCAACTCCTCAGTCTTGACTGCCCCTTTCTTATCAACTTTTTCTGAAGCCGTACTCTTCTTACTGTCGCCCTTAACCTGCTCCACAAATTCCGCAAGCAGAGCAGGCATCACTCCAGACAGGACCTGATGCACCTCTTGGGCAATAGCTTCCTTTACTGTCTCTTTCAGTTTGGCCTGATCAGGGGTAGACCCCTCGGCTCCCGTTCCTAACTCAACCTCCTCCTCCTTAATCGGTTCCTCAACCGGCTTTCTGGTTGACCTTTTGTTGGCTTCACAGTTGCACTTGCAGTTTCCTTTGCCTTAGTCGGGGGCCTTCCCCTAGTGCTTCTCCGGGTGACCATGGTCGGAACTTCTTTCTTAGGTGCCATTCGTTCTACTTCCTATAAGATTCAGAATGTTAATATGGTCTTTCAAGGCAAGTTCAGTTCACGACAAGTTTTGTAAATTTTTAATAACAATGGCCAGTTGTGATTAACTACTTACAGAACTTCCCGTGCCATAAACTTTCCTATCCTGAACCACACCAACACCAGAACCTACTATACCTAGTCTATGCACGTATAAGTCACATAAATTCAGATAGGCAACACCGATAACATTATCATACTCTACCTCGGCTCTAACTTAAATAAGAAGGCACTATCCACTAGAATAATACCTATAGCATACTTGTTACCTCTGGGCATGGAGCTTCTTGGACTGGCATCCATTGACACTTGGTCCCATTCTCTGTTTAAGTTTAGGTTTATAAAATGGTTTTCCCAAATCCCTTAAACATTGGCTCTGATACCAACTTGTAAGGCCCACCTTTCTCAGGGAAGCCTCACAGTTGGTCATTCACAGCAAAACATCGAGTTAAAACCGTCATTTACTCATATGTGTATAAATATATATTGCAGCGGAAAATACTGTAATTTCAATCCATTACAAATGAAATATGAACATTGTCTGAAATTCTTAAAATCTATTTAAAGTCCTATTAATCTTTTCTTCATCAGGGATGCCAGTCTTCTAGTGCCAAGTAGCTTCAGTCCCATGCCTCTATTCCGTAGCTCTAACTCTTACCTGTCAACTGATATGCATACAAAAGTCAGCTTCGCTGAGTGAATTCTAGGTTTACTTTGCTAAATAACTTTTGTAAGAGGTATTAGCTTTATCAGTTGAAAATAGTTCTCGTCTATCAAACATCAATACATACAGGCTATCACTTTATCGATACTTTATCATTACTTTTCATTTCTCGTTATTTATTACTCTTCTTTATCCGTCAATTCTCTGTTACAATCGGTGCCTAGGCTCGCCTAGGACTTTACCGACATGCCAATTAAGGGCTTACAGTCGTACTCGATCGGGCCATTAATGTCATGCCAATTCAGGGCTTACAGACCTGCCTGTTCGAGCATTACTTTATCCGGGTGAGGGCACAACAAATGCAACCCTCCTTTAGCCATTGCTTGCAAGTCTTTACTTTATCCCTTGCCTGCAGGACTTTACTTGCAAGACTTTACTTTATCCAGGTACACGTTATGGGCCACATAACCTTCCTTTACGTTTCACTTTCTTATTTAAGTTATATATATATAATATAACACAGCACATCTCGAAGGCAATCCATCACTACAAGGTTATATCTCAGTAAGGAAAAACACGTTATCAATTCGTTAGAAAAACCCGTTTCCCATATAAGATAGTAAGTAAAACTTTACTCTAAAAGAACTGGTCATAAAAAAGGTAGATATATTAGTATGCATACCGCCCCAAAACATTTAAAGCATGTATAAAATTGGGGATCTAGAACTCACCTGAACTCGTCCAAGTAGCTTAAATTCTAAGTCACTTAGGCTATAGCCTGAATGCTCTAGCTGCACGAAAGTTAATATGCAAAAACGTCATTTTCTTCATAGTTTCGCCCATAGTTTCGCTACAGCGAAACTACAGTTTCGCTTGCAGTTTCGCTGGGCAGCACTTCTGCTAGTTTCGCTAGACAGATTCGCTGCCTTGAGCGCCCAACTTTCGTTGGAATTCCCTATTCTTGCGAAGTCTATAGGTCAGTCTAGGTCTTAGCGAGATTACTGGCGAAACTATAGTTTCGCCCCAACGAAACTGTAGTTTCGCTGGAACTTCTCCTAGTCTCGCTGAACTAATGTGCAGTTTCGCTGGATGAATACTTAAATTCGCTGGATCGGGGCCCAGTTTCGCTGGATAAACAAAAACTCAGATCCAGCCCGTTTTTAACCCAAAATCTTAACTTTTTACGTCCAAATCCTTAGTTTACCTTCCATGAACTCGAATCTAAGCTTTTTACACGTTTTCATACGTAAAAATTCGACCTTTATGTGTTTCTTTAAACTTTTCAAAACCCCAAACCCTAGAATCCGGGTTTGATCTACAGAAGGTCTTAGAGGTCGATTCTTACCTTGTTTTGTTGCTATGTCCTTGCGTTTTGATGCTCCAAACACCCAGCTCTTCAATCCTTCAATCTTCCAAGCTCAAATCTTGAGTTCTTCCCACTTTCTCTCTCTACTTTCTCTCTCTATGAAATTTTGGTGGCTAGGGTTGAAGTGAGGAGATGGATCTGATCATGCATGTTTAAGGGCTGATTAGGGCCCTTAAACCCACCAAGCCTAGCCCATTAAGGCTAATTTTACCCATAGCCCACTAATTTACCCCTTTATTTCTTAAATTAACCCTTAAAGGCCCATTATTATTAAATGGCTCGTTTCAGGAAATTTCGGGGCGTTACAAATAATCCGATGATTGTCCAGCCGTAAGCATCTCGGGAATGGGGCCTTACATGAAGGCTTACAACATACAGTCTATGACTCTCCCTTTTAAGATTTTAACCAAAGTTGAAAACTTCAAACAACTCATGAACTATGGAAGATATTTCACACAATGTGTGAAGGAAGTGATGAGATTAGGAAAATCAAGAAAGAAAAATCAAGGACCCGGTGTGAAGGAATTGATGAGATTAGGATAATCAATACCATAACAGCTCCACAGATTTGTTCAGCAGATAAATGAGATGATCGTTTATGGTCTCAAATACGAATATTTGGAGATCAATAAGAAAATGTTGCATACACTTCCAGAGAGCTGGACTCAATCAGTCTCTTTAATGAAAGCAACATTAGATCTGGAAGCTTAATCATTGGATGCACTAGTGGCCAAAGTAGAGGCACTAGAGTTAGATGAGAGATCCAGGAATAACAGTACAATCAGACATGTTGAATCATACAAATTCAAGGAAATGCAACAAACAGACAATGTATTCTTAACTTGCACTAGTGAAGAAGAAGATGAGGAGTTTCTGGATTCAAGTGAAACTTCCTTATTCTCTGCTTCTGAATCACCTCAAAACAAACAAAAGTCCAAAAAGACTGGTGTTCATGCTTCTCATGAAGCAACACTTTGAAGCAAAAAACACCCATATCTTCCAGCTCCAGCACTCAGCAAAGACACAAGACATCTATAAGTTTGAGAAATCCATGGATGCTCTAATAATCATCTAGTAAAGTGAGGAGTAGAAGGCAACTTTTGCATCGTTCTCCACAAGCTTTGAAGCTTACTTGAGTGCAAACCTCACACCATCTCAGATCATCCAGCAAGACTTGGATGAATTGCTCCTAAGATTATTGAAAAATGGATCTTCAATGGTCAATGGCAATGATAGCATACAAATCAAAGAAGTTCCTTCAAAGGAATAAGGGGTTAAGCATGGATAAGAAAACAAAGATTGGTTTTAATAAAACCAAACTAGATGCTACAACTGCTAACTATATGGACAATTCTCTAGAGAATGTTAACAACCTAGAGCTGAGAGAAATAACCAACAAATACAAACTTCAAGTAGCTATCGCATAAACATACAAATTCCACCTCGTCAAGATGGGTTTTTAATACCTGAAGACTGTATCTTTTTGAAAACACCCCATCAAAACAACACATACATAGTTGATATGAATTGTTTTAGCATCAACCCCTAAAACATGTTTACTATCAAAAGCATCGGTATATGTTTCCTAATTATGGCATAGACGATTGGGACACTTAAATTTTAGCAGAATGAATCAATTGGTAAAAGGTGACTTAGTAATAGGTTTACCACAAAAAAAATTATTTTATGGAGACTACTACATTGCATGTCTAAAAGGCATTGAGTGTCTCATAAGTCAAAATTGGTAAACTCTAACAATACACCACCAAATTACTTTACATGGACCTTTTTGGCCTTACAAATATATTTAGCACAGGAAGAAAGTAGTACTGTCTTGTTATAGTATATGATTACTCTAGATTCACCTGGGGTTCTTTCTATTACACAAGTCAAAAACATCAGAAATCATCAAATCATTTATCACATCCTTAGAGTATCTCTATTACCTGATAAAAGGAATTGAGAATCAATTGGATCTTAAGTTAAAACTTTAAGAAGTGATAATGGTACTGAATTAAAGAACGAATTTATTTCCTCCTTTTGTGCAGAGAAAGTAATTAGTCATCAATTCAGTATGGCAAGGACTCCTTAGCAAAATGAAGTTGCTGAATAGAGAAAAAGAACATTAATAGAAGCTACTAGATCTATGCTACCTCGCTCTTTATTGCCCATATCCTTTTGGGATGAAGCAGTCAACATAGCTTGCTACATTCAAAACAGACATTAATAATTATAAAACATAACAAAACTCCATATGAATTAATGTTTAAAATAAAACCTTTTATTGGGTTTCTTAAAGCATTTGGATATTCTGTCTCAATATTAGACAACCTAGAATATTTATCCAAGTTTGCTCTAAAAGTAGACGATGGATTTTTTGTTGGATACTCTGGAAGCTCAAAGGCTTACAGAGTATACAATCCAAGACTAAACATAGTGGAAGAAACAACTGATGCGTTTTAACAAACATTCTTTTACTAAGAAAGTCATTGAATCAGTGTGGTTGCTTGATATTGAATCAATAACAAAATCATTGGACACATCTTACTTTGATGTTTTACATACCAAGGATGACATTGAATATGCAATGGTTCCTCCACCGACCATTGATTTCTTTTAGCTATGAATCCTCCAAGGAGAACAAACATTACTCCTTCCAGTATCACAGTTACACCTTCTCCGAATCAAACAATCACATCCAGAGGAACATCAAAAAACACTCCATCATCATCAACTCTAGTGACCACTCAACCATAAGCTTCAGTTGACCCTCAACCAAGAAAACAACCAAGGTCACATCATGCAGACATAGTTGAAGAAATTGACGACTACCATTCACTAACAGATACATATCATGATGATGAAATCTTAGATCCCCTTCATGATTCACCATAAACATTCTATGAGTCTACACAGCCAGATAATCCCATAACATCAAGTACCCTTACCCATCCATCAACACTGACCAAACAATCACCAATCTTGATTCAACTATCCCTGTTGATCAGATTAAAACCATAAGAGCTTATAAATATCATCCTTCAGAGAATATCATTGGTGATCTTAATGTCAGATTGACACGCCTTTAATCTGATACATCAAACATTTTCTTGTTTTTCTGCTTTCGATCTGTTGCAGTACCCAAAAACATCACAGAAACACTCAAAGGCAACAGTTGGATTGAAGCAATGTAAAAGGATTTATAACAATTTAGGAAGCAAGAGATATGGTAGTTGGTTGACCTCCTAGAAGGTCAATATGCCATTGACACAGATGGTTGTTCAGAAACAAAGCAGATGTTAGAGGGATGGTTATCAG
Source organism: Flaveria linearis (assembly GCA_024085815.1). Lineage (NCBI taxonomy): Eukaryota > Viridiplantae > Streptophyta > Magnoliopsida > Asterales > Asteraceae > Flaveria > Flaveria linearis. Next base: position 74,391 of record JABSNV010000751.1, read on the forward strand.
AAACAATGCAAAGCTCATTGCCTAGGGATTCACTCAAGAGAAATGCATTGATTATGACGATGTCTTTGCTCCTATACCTAGGCTAGAGGCCATCCGAGCATTCCTTGCATATGCCTCATCCAAAAACTTCACTGTCTTCCAAATTGATGTCAAATGTGCATTCCTCTATGGAAAGATAGATGAAGAGGTATATGTTACTCAACCTCCAGGGTTTGAAGACCTAGAGTTTCTTCACAGGGTCTAGAAGTTAGATACAGCTCTGTATGGTCTTCATCAAGCACCTAGGAAGTGCTATGAAACCATTTCTAAGTTTCTTCTACAGAATGGGTATAGCAGAGGAAAGATTGATCAGACATTGTTCTTGAAAAGAAAAGAACAGGACTTGCTTGTTATACAAGTCTACGTGGATGACATCATATTTGGCTCCACCAACATACAACTTTGCAGAGAGTTTAAGGTTCTTATGCAATCGAAATTCCAAATGAGGTCAATCGGACAAATCACCTTCTTCCATTATCTACAAGTTCAACAATCTACCAAAGGAACTTTTATCAATCAAAGCAAGCATGTGAATCAGATTATGAAGAAATACAACATGACTGATTGCAGATCAAGCAAAACACCATTTGCAACTGGATTGAGGGTTGGCCCCAATCCAAAAGGAACATCAGTTGATCAGAAAACTCTATAGATCCATGATAGGATCCGTAACGTACTTAACTGCAAGCAGACAAGACATCAAGTATGCAGTTTGCATGTGTGCCAGATACCAAGCAGACCCAAAAGAATCACACATGAATGCAGTAAAGAGTGTTTTCAGATATTTAAAAGGTAAACCAACACTTGGCCTATGGTATCCCAAAGATAGAGATTTCTCGTTATTTACATACATTTACAGTGATTATGGTGGATGCAATTACAACATAAAATCCACAATAAGAGGATGTTAGTTTCTTGGATGAAGATTGATTTCCTAGCAGTGCAAAAAACAAACATGTGTCTGTGTCAACAGTTAAGTCATAATATATAGCTGCTTCTCCATGCTGTTCTCAAGTGCTTTGGATTCTAAATCAAATGCTTGATTATGTCTTTAATTTTCTTAAACACCCATACACAGAGATAATTCTGCTGCCATGTCCATCACTGACAATCCTATTTAACATTCAAAAACAAAACATATTGATATCAGATATCATTTTTTATAGGTTGCTCAGAAAAGGGTCTGATAAAGTTGATCAAGGTCCACACACATAATCAATTGGCTGATCTTTTTACAAAACCTTTTGATTCAACAAGATTTGAATTTCTCGTTCAGTCACTTGGTATGATTAACTATAAACCAAGCAAGTAATGTTTTCATAACATTAATCTCAAACAAACATTCATGTTTTTCAGTTAACAAAAACTTGAATCACACATGACCACTCATAAGAAATGATAGTACACTAGATTACTTGTTCATTTGAGTCATTTTCCACTAATAAAGACTGACAATACTTTGTTTGATGTGCGGATAGGCTCAGCATGGGACACATAACATCACATACAATAGTGAAGAACTAAATTCTCATGATTATATGGTCAGCAACACCCATCGTGGTTTATGGTGAGTATTGGTCTATCCATTATAGATTGCTTATAAAGTAACTACTTTACACCAAGTGAAATAGTTTGTAAACTGATCAATCATACAAGTGTCTTCATTGTTATGATTATCATATACCTGGAGTATAATAAGGCATTCTTTGTTATGCTAAGCATACTTCATCATGATCCAAAAAGATTCCCAATAAGAAACACATCCATCTTGGATGAATAGTCAATAAAGTCTTTTAGACTACATTCTTTGTTAATGAATCAAAAGAATCCCAAAGATGATCTCCTTCCAAAGTGAAGTGCAAAAGAATCCTAACGTGGATCAAACAATATGGATCAAATTGAGCATTTATACTCCTAAATATCTAGGTCATAAGTATTAAAAGTGCTTTCTACCATATCTTAAGCAGGGTTGATCTTAACATACAAATAGGTGTGGGGTATATCTAAATCATCTAAATACACCCAACACATGATAATCACTCACTGTTTCAATCAATCATTTATAACATGCATGAGTTTAAGTTGATCATAATATCTGCAATAAACATTGTATTAGTCTATGTCTATTCTTAAAATCACTAATCAACTCAATAAGGATTTAAGACCATTATGATCTCATGTCATTTGCAAATGATTCATGTCGAAGCATGAATATCATTCATTTCTTAGTTAGATAAAGTATTATCTTTCTAAACAAGTTTATTATACAAACATTCACTTTGAACTTTGATAATTTCCATAAAATAATTTCAAATTCTTGACATATTATAAAAAGTTTTATAAATATGCAAAAATTTAGGGGTGAAAAATAAATATGGAAATATCAAAGGCAACATAATTGTGCATAATCATACAATTTTTAAGCTTTAAATAAAGCCAAGTCAAGCCAACACTCAAACATAACATTTTGACACATATATGTATATGCACAATATTACTTATGAGTGATATCTTATCATCCATATATTAATCATGTTAAAATTATAAAATTTTAATAAACATTCAAAATTTAAAACATTTCAAAATTATTTTAAGCAAAAACAAAAAAATTAAAATTTTATCAACTGTAGTTACAACGAACATGCAAACTGCATCCGCTGTAGATACATTTAATGATTAAACATGCAAAATACACCAAGTGTTTATAGTGGACAAACAAATATGCATGCACTATGCATCATTGAACATAAAACTGTTCACAGAGCATGATGTTAGCAAAGCATCCACTATGAATGCAGTAACATTTCATATCACATGAGTAAGCATAGTCATCTGTTGTTGAAACAATGTAAGTGTACATAGTGTATGCACACAGGTAATCATACGCTGTACACTATTACAAAATCACATAAAGTGTTCACAGCGCATGGAAATAAGTAATTCGGTGTGAATGTCAAATAATCAATTAATTTTGCACAGTGCATGAACAAATGGTCATCCGCTTTGTTAATAGTGGTCAAACACACAACGTATGACTTTTAGTTATTAGTTGTGAATTTTTAAAGTTCACACAAGTGTGCACAGCGTATGACCCAATGGCCATCCGCTGCAAACACAGAACAACATTCAAGAGTCCACAATGTACAATTTTAAAGTGTACAACAGACACACTGTTCATACAGAGCATGTGATTTCATGGCACATGACTGAAATTTAAATTTTAAGTTTAACTGTTCACACAGCGCACACACACTGTATACACATTGGACATTCATTTTGTCTATTGTATATATATTTCAACACTTGTTATTTTTTTCATTTCTCATGAGTTTGCGATGTAAAATCAAATTTCTAAAATGTTAAAATAGTATGATAAACCCTTAAAACCCAGATTATTAAAAACCAATATCTGTTTGATTTCATCACTGATAAGCGATGAAAATAGGTATAACAACATATTTTTAATCATCAAACTATTATCAAAACAACCAGTTCTTTGATTTTGATTTATACTTTGTTGAACACATAGTCAACTGCTGAAATGCCTTGAAGATTACTCCTCTAAATGACCAAGTTAAGGAAGATAAAAAGGATCTCATCACAGAGAAGGACATTAAAGAGTCATTGAAGGCCATATTAGAAGTTCAAAGGAGTGTAGATGAAGATAGTCCATCACATTCTTAAAGGTTTCTAACAATCAGATAGGCAAAACAACAATTATACATACCTAACCACTCAATCAATCAAAACATCATTTTTTACTTAATAGACATAACACACATTTCATAACATTAATCATACATGTATATATACATATTGTCAAGCATAATAATAATCATGCAAGTAATAAGTAATATTTGCAAACATACATGAATCAGAACATACAAGGTAATCTGATTACAAATGTATAATCAGTTAATCTTGTAATCATACAATATAAACAATCAATCATGCAATCATACAATGTAATAATCAATCATGTAATAATACAATGTAACATTCAATCATGCAATCATAAATCATAAGTTAATCATGTAATCAATCAAATCAAACACAATATCACTAACAAACAAAACAGTAACAAGCAAACATTAAAGGATGGCAACATCATCCTTAAGGGGAGTATTGTTGGACTCAACAAGTGTATAAAAAGGATAATACTTGCCATAATCAAACATAATGTGTTTTAATGTTCAAACAATCATTAACTAACACATTAGTATCATTAACATTCATAACATACACTAGTTATTGTTTAAAGTTCTTTTTTAGGTTTTGTAAATAAAGAAATTTTACAAGTGTTGGTAGCGAAGAAAACTGTCCACAATGGATGCACAACAGTCAACAACGGATAAGTATGGAGAAGTCCAAGTACTCGCTGTGGATGAAGAACTTCACAGCTGATGACTACGTACTCACACAGTGCATGAACATATCCACAGTGGACACCAACAAGACAAACATTCACCAAGTATCCATAATGGATGTCTATCATACACAACGGATAACTCATTCATCATCCACATCGGACGTTTATACATCCATAACAGGCATGTGTTCATCTACAGCGGACAACATTTAGATTTAGGATTATATGTTATTAGTGTTTACATAAGGGTATTTTCATAAATGTACATACCTTTTTATAGGATATAAATGGTAGTATACCCTAATCCTTTATAGGCTTTTAAACAATCAATACAATCAAGCAGTTATTATCATTCAAGCATTCAAACACACACAAAATCCTACACACACATAGATATCATATCATTAATCATGGCTTTTAACACTAGGATTAATGAGTTTTGAATATATAACAAACTTTTATTATATTTAAGAGATTGAGAATGATTTGTGGGGGAATTCATTGAGTTTTTTCTTGTTCTAAGTTCTAGAGCTGAATTCCATCAATATTTTAAAGCGAGTGGGAGTTTAAAAGCTTGGTTATGAACCTAGACAATTTTAGATTTATCTAAAAGATAAAAAAAATTCAAACAATATTAACTAGATGCTCAGTTTATGTGTTTTAATATTGTTGAAACGGGTTTGAACTTGACAAGATTATTCTTTTGAATGTAAAATGATATAAGAAGTTCTTTTAAAGTATTCACTTGATTTATTTTATAGCTTACAAAAATGTAACAACAGAAGAGAAACAAGTAGGCAAACAAGCTAACCAACAAACTATACAAGTGTGGAGTATTTATATTATAAAAGCCAAACTCGAGAGTGCATCATGATCATCTATTCTATGTTTAAATCTATGTCTTGTTTTAGTCATTGATTTACACATTATGGTATACCTTGAATGTGCATTACTACTGGTTATAAAATTTGTCTAACATTAAACAAAAACTGGTAGTCTAGAGGATCAACAATTATAGAGGACTGTTACCATCACTACTCTTCAGTACTAACAGACTTGTCTAATACAAGAGTGAATCAACACACAAGTGCTATTATACACTAGTTCAACAAATCAGGAGATCAATACTAAACTAGAAGTTTAAGTAGCTTTATCATTCTTGTGATCCAATAAACTCCCCTTAGGATGCTACCAAAACTTTTCGTCAATTCTCAAGCATTCTTATCAAAAGGAATTCATACAGGTATCCCCTAATACCTCTTATAGGATTATCAAGAAGCAGATCTACCATAACTCTCATGTTGTGTAAGGACAACCTAAAAAAGTCAAATTATCTTACTTCAGTGTTCCACGCACCAGTAAAAAGGCAGAGGAATTATAAAGCTAGTGAGTAATAGTATAATGTATGTTTAGAGGAATTACCTTCAAAACATCCTTCTTCTTATCTTTATTAAGTTCCACCTCAACCTTGTTTCTAATCTTTACTCTAAGAATAGAAGCCTTAGATTTGTACTTGTTAGGCATGCCTTCATATTCCTTTATAAGAGTAAAGATTTACTTCGGTTCTTCTTGGCTGAGTTTTAGAACCTCCGGTTCATTCATGTAGAAGGTCCTTGACCCATCCTTTTTTTCAATACAATATCTCTCAGATTTCAAGTCAAATCCCTAGTCAATGATGAGAGTTTCATAATCTTCTGAAGAGTCTACTTGTTTAGATTTTGAGAGATCCTCTTTAGTAATTTACTATGGATTTTCCAAAGCCCTTCTAATTCTGTAAGCAGATGTAGAGAATGCCACTTCATCTGCTAAAATTATTAGTTTGAATATTTGGTGATGAGTGATTAGTTGCTTATTGGACTGATGAAGAGATATGATTAGTATTTTGAGTAGGTTGAGAGGTAGGAAGAGGAGATTATGATTGTGTGTGGGATAGGATACAATAAAGAAGGTGGCTTTAGTACTTCAGCTTCTCTATTCATTTTGTTTTGTTCCGTAACCTTCTTTGATTCTTAAGATGTGACTTGTATATCTTTAGAAGCATCTTTTCTGCCTCCTTTACTTATTAGTCATTGTTTGGATTTATTAGCCTTATCCTAGATAAATTAGCTATCTGAAATCCATTTAGATTCACCAAGTGATTTCTTGAATAAGCTACTCTTTCAGCAACTGATTTTTTAACAAATATGCACCCTTGCTTTTATCATATTCATATTCCTATATTGAATCATATGCTGAAAAAGGAGTTTCATGAATGTCTTCACTAGATTTATCTTGGATCAAGGATATTATCTTTTAGAGTAAAAACTTAGATTTTTCATCTTGTATCCAAAAGTACTTAGATACTCAACAATTCTCTCTAACATGTCCAGATGCAAATCGAGGATTTCATTTTCATGATTATAGTAAGAAATCACTCCATTTTCTCTCTAGATTGCAAATTTCTTCTTTCTTCCATATAACCAGCTCCTAATATCTTTGTTCCTTTCATTATGTTTTCCTCAACTTCAGGATCAAACAATATTACCTTTATAACTTTTTTTGCAAAAATTTCTTTATAGAAATGACCGATGATAGTGACTGATCACCATATAAAATAGTGTTCTAAGAAGAAGGAGATGCTGATTGCTTAGTTAGCAGATGGGATGATTTTTGACTTGTTTTCTTTATCTTGCCTTGTTGTCTTTCCCTTGCTCTTTGGCCTTTTCATACTTTAGGATCTCACCAACTGTAACCTTTTTCTTGATTTCTTTGATATTTAGATCAAGAGTAGACATACTCATTAGTCCTACTTGTTTACTAGAGAAACCATAATACCTTAGGCATCTTCATATGATACTTATCAATCGTCACTTGTTTGATCCTCTCTACATGCTTTCTTCCAGATTCAACTCTCTTTCTTCTTTCTAACTCAGCTGATTTTTCCATCTTAGCATGTGTTTCAGCTATCAACTTTGATTTTATCTGAGCTATGCTCCATTCAATGATCTTCTTAAAGTTGAATCCTTTTTTGCTCAAGCTAAGCAGCTAATATGTATTTTTATCTATCTTTGTCATTTTTTATGCTTTGAGTTGAAATCACAGGTCTATATTTGGTAGTTGTTGCAAGAGCTTACTGCGAGACTTTTGCTTGAGTGGTGCTCTTAAAAGTTTGATCAGATAGCTTTGAGTGCACTTTATGATAACTTTTGACTTTGATTTTGGAGGGACTTTGATTTGGATCAACTTGTATTTCCCACATGATTGATTCTTCTTCTTATAGGTTTGGATTCCTTTGAACATTTGATTAGTGCAAGAATGTTCTTTTTTATAGAAGCTTCTTGAGCTTTTTTAGAATGCAGATGTATTGGCTCTTCATCATTCCCATACGAAGAGTGTTCCATCCTCTTTGTCATCAGGAATCTTTTCTTCTTTTCATGTTCTTTTTTACAGAAGCTTCTTTAGCTCTTCCAGAATGCAAATGCATTGGTTCTTTAGCAATCCTATACGACGAGTGTTCCATCCTCTTTGTCATCAGGAATCTTTTCTTCTTTTCCTGTGATTCATGTTCTCTTTCTTTTCAGCAGTCATAGGTCTCTTCCCTTTTTAGTAGAGATAGAGACTGTAGTAGATAGGACTACTAAGGTTCGGTAGATATACCTATAGCCTTACCAGTTGTTTTGGGATCTTGATAGTTATCTAAACTCTCTTAGCTTCATAAGTAACTTCTGGGCCATCTGTTACAACATAGATCTTAGAGTTAACTAGGTTCTTAGTATCAATATCTGGTTGACCAAATATCACCTCAGTTGATTTCTTGAGCTCAGACTCAGGTGCATCATTTTGAACTTTTTGAAGTTGAGTAGTTTCTTCCTCAAGAATGATCTCATATGTTTCCATGGCATATTTAATGGTTTAAAATTCACTTATATATAATATCATTTTTCTTATGGAGTAACCTGCTGGTTGAGTTTCATGCCTGATAGATTCAGCAGCTGTATCATTTGCTGATTTCTCTACCTCGTCTATACTTCAGATTATACTTTAAGAGTGGAGCTTCTTCCTCAGCAGATGACTTGAAGATGGCTTAAAGTCGCAGTACTAACTATCTCTTTGATGATTCCTAATCTGATATTTTTTTAGAGAGAAAGAGTACCAGATCTTTTAAGTAGAGTCATTTTCTTCTTACCAAGTTGAACCTTTTGATTTTTTTCTCGTTGATCGTTTGAATTCCATTTTCCTCTCTTATAAGCTTTCACACCCATGCTTGTTTAGTAGTTCTTGAAATTTGGCTTTAGCATCAGAAGTAGCATTGTATTCTTCACTCCAACTGGAAGAGAATAGAATTGGATGAGAGCTTCTTACAATTTGGTCAGCCAGATATAAAAAGATATCATACGCTTCTCCTTTTTCGGTAGCATCATCTGAGATTCCAAATAACACTATAAGTGTAGAGTAAGGTATATTTAAAGGTTCTTGTGGTGTGAACATACTTAAAGGCTTAAGATGATAGACAATTGAAGCTTTATGGTTTCAGAAAAAAGTTCAACCTTAGATTCAAGGTTAAATTTATTTGAAGCTGACTTCTGAAGTAGTTGAGATTCCAAGCCAACAACTCTTGTAGTCTGATCTTGTAGTATCTTGAGTTGAGTTTCTACCTCAAGAACTCTATCTACTAAAGCTCTCAATAGATAGTTCTTAAATTCAAGAATTGATCCTCTTTTAGCATATCATCTCAGTCTATTATTTTCTTCTTGAAAAGCTCTGAGCGTTTGGGTAAGATCAAGATTTTATGCAACCATTTTATTTATATGTTTTAGACTTCCCTCATCCACAATTATGAAATCCCCAGGACTATGTGAGGTCCTAGGACTGGCCTCTACACCCTCACCACCAGGTATGGTTTCTTGGTTCCATGGATTCCTCTTTTTGAGAAATGACTCCATAGAGATACCCTCAAAGTGAGTTGCCATGGTTAAGGACTTAGTGATGTTATCTCTGTCCTACAATCATGTTAGGACTGTTTTCGTACGGAGTACTAACTGATTCTGCGTGAGACCAGATCAAATAGCACGAAATTCTATTTGATTGGCGATCCAATCAGTGAGAACGACAACCTGATCGATCTAACAATTAAACAAACATTAAGAACGAGTTGGAATCGATCAGGAATGAACCATGAAGTTGGATGGACGAATTGGGACGCTCTGGACGGCTAGGGTATGATCGTATTCGAAGTGTTATGTTTTTTCCACGAATTATGTGGTATTTATATGTTCAGTATTTAGTCATACGACTGATCCATTAGCATGGTTCAATCATGCGACTGAGTCATGCATTTGATTCATACGCACGATTGAAGGTTCAGTCATGCGACTGAGTCAATCTTATGTCTTAGTCATATGACTGATCCACTCACTTGGTTCAGTCGTGCGACTAGTCCATAAGGATGGTTCATTCATGCGTATGGTCCATTAGCATGCATAACCACCCGACTAAGTTGAACACATTTCTGAATCATTATTGACTCAGAACTATGTACAACAACCTCAAACCTATATATAATGTTCATACATATGAGTAATACTAAATACAATAAGAATATGATATAATCAAAGACAAATAAACATCAAAACGCATATCATATTTCATTAAGCACTTGCATTACATATGTGTAAGAAATGAAAGACTTTTACATTTAAGTACATAAACTAGGAACATAAGCTTATCCTATTGTCTAACATTCTTCACATGTTCTTGAAATTTCTTGTACTTCTCCTCTTTGGTGACTCCCACATGTATATCAAAAGCAAAGTAGAGTCATATAACGTGTTGGAACTGGAGAGCTTGTACAGTATCTTGCGTGTCATAGAATATTGGCCACTTGTATAATGTATAAACATCATCAGTTGACATCTTCCTCTTTAGACATCATGCATGGGGGACTCCACTTCAACACCACCTTAGACCTTCCAGTGATAGGGTTAACTTTAGTCTTATGAATGAATCTCTTAGGTTGTTGAGGTCTGAAGTTTACCCATCTGGTGTGGTATTTTTTCTTCAATACCATCTCAAACCATCCCGACATCTTTCTCGGGTTGGCATACAAAAGATCTAAACAGACCAATCTGTTTAACTCAAAACCAGGGAGAGTCTTCAGATCATATGGATATCTGAAGTACTCAATCCCTTTCTCCTGTTTCAACGCATACACTTCTAAATCCTCGAAGTAAGCCCAACTGATAATCTTTCCCGACACCTTCTAATGTCTCTTAAATCTGTACAATTTGGTGTAGGCGTTGAGCTTTGGAGGTTCACGTTGGCCTTTTATTTCTGCTAAACAAGCAGCCTATTCAACCTTCTTTAGATCAACATCAGCGTCTGTAGCATTAGCTTTACCTTCAACCTGTGCTTTCTTATTCTCTTTCTCTTCCAGCTTGTCAAACGTATCACTACTAAATGTTTCACCCAAGTCGGGGATAACATTGCCATCAGGGTCAGTGTACTGAAGATAGTAGTCTGACGTGACATCCTCGATCTCTATCTCATCTGCTCCTTGTAGCTCCTCGTCACTCATAACGTCTACTTCCGGAGCATCTTTGACAAGCTCATCAGGATTCAGTTGAAACATATCCGCTAGCGGCTCGTCTGTCGGGTCTTGAATAATCTCTCCTTCCTCTGCAGTGTAACTCATAAACCGTCTCATAGTCCGTTGTAAATTAAGAATCATAGTTAGTTGAGTCTTGATTTGCTGAAGGAGAGCGACATCATAATCATCGGTCTGTTGAGTTTCATCTGTTCAATTAAATAATCAACAATGCACATATTAATCATTAATCAAGACATTAAACATAAATTGTCATTAATTACGTTAGTGTAATACACAATTCAAGTACAAAAAGTTTCAAATACATAAACATCTTAATCATTACTTTTGCCTTGATCTTATGGCTCGTCAGCTTGAGGTGCTGAGGACGAGGCTCCTTTATGTTGATTTCTTTTGGTGCGCCACTCCCTTGTTGATTAAGTCGAGGCTGATGCTGTTGCATCACCTGCTAGATCATCCTCCTCATCATCATCATCCTTTTTCTCCTTTCCACTCCCTCCGGCTTCCTCCTGATCACTGTCTTCTTCTTATTCATCATCAATTGACTCATCATCATCATCACCATCATCTCCATCCCCCTTTATCTATAGTGGCTCAACTTTCATTCCCTTCAGCCTTAACATGATCTTCTTGTTCTTCTCTTCCCACTCCTCAATCCTTTTGGCTGATGTTAGCACTAGCTCGTTTTAAGCTTGCAGGGCATTGTGAGCTCGAACTAAAGCTCTCTCATAGCTTTGTTCTTCTCAATAAGCTGTGCAATCTGCTTTCCCTATGCAGCATTGACAACCATCAGTTGGTTTAGCTGGTTGGCCCTGAGATCATACGTCTCCAACAGCTTAAGTACCAGTCTGTTTAGGCTTGCCAACTATTCCTCTAACCTAACAGTGGGTAGAGTGGCTCCGTGAGGAGGTGGAAACTGGGTGGATGTGCCCGCTTGGGGAATGGTAGGTGTAGTAGTGGATATGGTGTAGATGGGAGTAGGAATAGGAATGGATTGTGGTGGAACTGTTTTGGGTATGGTGGGTGAGGTAGATGTTAATATATGAGTAGTAGATGGTATGGTAGTAGAGGTGGCTAGGATGGAAGTGGTGATAATGGAGGTGGTAGTGGAGGAGGTAGTGGTATTGGTGGTAGTATCAATGACAGTGGTGGTGGCAGTGGTGTGGTGGTGGAAGAACTGATCAGTATAATCCTCTGCCTCTTACCCTTCTTTCCATAGGGTTGGGACATCCTTTTCCTCCTAGAACCCTTGGCAATCAGGGCTCCCCATGGTCTTATCGGCTGGTCGGGTGTGTATGTTGGATTTGTGACATCAGTGTCACCACCCTCAGTACCAGTTTGGCATCCACCAACCGCCTCTTGCCCCTTCTCGGTAGCCTCGACCCGGTTACCGACTCTCCTGGTAAGTGGCTCCTCATCAGAATCATCATCATCATCTATCAGAAAGTCCAAGTGGATGGCAACTTGCTCGGATCCACGAGGAGCTGTGGAACCACTCTGCTGAGGTGGTGGAGGAATAGTAGACGCGTAAGTGGCTCGTGATTGGCTGGAGCCCTCCTCTGCACCACCTTGACCATGATCTTTGTCATCATCATCATCGTCTTCATCATCATCTTGGATCATGACAGGCTCAACATCAGAGTCATCGTCATGGCACCACTTCTTTCTGGCTGGCGCGACATAATTGACGTTAGCTAGATGACCAAATAACCTCCTAACTGGGGGCTTCACCTGCTTACCCCGGTATACCTCCATCCTGTCAAATGTGGTGTCATCCATAACCTCCAGAGACACCTCATCATCCTTCAGCTTGGGCAGTCATGCGATTGAGTCATGCATTTGATTCATACGCACGGTTGAAGGTTCAGTCATGCTACTGAGTCAATCTTATATCTTAGTCATACAACTGATCCAGTCACCTGGTTCAGTCATGCGACTGGTCCATAAGTATGGTTCATTCGTGCGTACGGTCCATTAGCATGAATAACCACCCGACTAAGTTGAACATATTTCTAAATCATTATTGACTCAGAACTATATACAAGAACCTCAAACCTATATATAATGTTCATACATATGAGTAATACTAAATACAATAAGAATATGATATAATCAAAGACAAATAAATATCAAAACGCGTATCATATTTCATTAAGCACTTTCATTACATATGTGTAAGAAATGAAAGACTTTTACATTTAAGTACATAAACTAGGAACATAGTGTATCAACGAAGTCCCCCTTGGACCTAGCTTATCCTATTGTCTAACATTCTTCACATGTTCTTGAAATTTCTTGTACTTCTCCTCTTTGGTGACTCCCACATGCATCTCAAAAGCGAAGTAGAGTCATATAACGTGTTAGAACTGGAGAGCATGTACAATATCTTGCGTGTCATAGAATATTGGCCACTTTTATAATGTATAAACATCATCAGCTGATAAGTTAGTGAGCCACATTGGGTCAAATACCCTGATAGTCTCTATTTTTCCTTCTTTGTTCAAAACTATGATCGCTTCCCCCATCCTCCAATCATAATACCACCATTTTAAGTGTGGAGTGAAGTCCTAAGGCATCTCCCATAAAGGGATCTTAGACATCGTGCGTGGGGACTCCACTTCAACACCACCTTAGACCTTCCAGTGACAGGGTCAACTTTAGTCTTATGAATGAACCTCTTAGGTTGTTGAGGTCTGAAGTTTACCCATCGGGTGTGGTTTCTTTCTTCAATACCATCTCAAACCATCCCGACATCTTCCTCGGGTTGGCATACAACAGATCTAAACAGACTAATCTGATTAACTCAAAACCAGGAGAGTCTTCAGATCATGTGGATATCTGAAGTACTCAATCCCTTTCTCCTGTTTCACCGCATACACTTCTAAATCCTCGAAGTAAGCCCAACTGATAATCTTGCTCGACACTTTCTAATGTCTCTTAACTCTGTACAATTTGGTGTAGTCATTGAGCTTTGGAGGTTCACGTTGTGCTTTCATTTCTGCCAAACAAGCAGCCTATTCAGCTTTCTTTAGATCAACATCAGCGACTGTAGCTTGAGCTTTACCTTCAACCTGTGCTTTCTCATTCTTTTCTCTTCAGCTTGTCAAACGTATCACTGCCAAATGTTTCACCCAAGTCGGGGATAACATTGCCATCAGGGTCAGTGTACTGAAGATACTAGTCTGACGTGACATCCTCGATCTCTATCTCATCCACTCCTTATAGCTCCTCATCACTCATAACATCTACTTCCAGAGCATCTTTGACAAGCTCATCAGGATTCAGTCGAAACATATCCGTGAGCTGCTCGTCTGTCAGGTCTTGAATAATCTCTCCTTCCTCTGTAGTGTAACTCACAAACCGTTTCATAGCCCCTTGCAAATCAAGAATCATAGTTAGTTGAGTCTTGATTTGCTGAAGGAGAGCGACATCATAATCATCGATCTGTTGAGTTTCATCTGTTCAATTAAACAATCAACAATGCACACATTAATCATTAATCAAGACATTAAACATAAATTGTCATTAATTACGTTAATGTAATACACAATTCAAGTACAAAAGTTTTGAATACATAAACATCTTAATCATTACTTTTGCCTTGATCTATGGCTCGTCAGCTTGAGGTGCTGAGGACGAGGCTCCTTGATCTTGATTTCTTTTGGTGTGCCTCTCCCTTGTTGATTAAGTCGAGGCTGATGCTGTTGCATCACCTGCTAGATCATCCTCCTCCTCATCATCATCCTTTTTCTCCTTTCTACTCCCTTTGGCTTCCTTCTGATCATTGTCTTCTTCTGATTCATAATCACTTGAATCATCATCATCATCACCATCATATCCATCTCCCTTTATCTTTAATGGCTCACCCTTCATTCCCTTCAGCCTTAATATGATCTTCTTGTTCTTTCTCTTCCAACTCTTTAATCGTTTTGACTGATGTTAGCACTAGCTCGTTTTGAGCTTGCAGGAAATTGTGAGCTCGAACTAAAGCTCTAGAGCTTTGTTCTTCTCAGTAAGATGTGCAATCTGCTTTCCCTGTGCTGCATTAACAACCATCAGTTGGTTCAGCTGGTTGGCCCTGAGATCATTCGTTGCCAACAGCTTAAGTGCCAGTCTGTTTAGGCGTGCCAACTGTTCCTCTAACCTAACAGTGGGTAGAGTGGCTCCTGTGGAGGTGGAAACTGGGTGGATGTGCCCGCTTAGGGAATGGTAGGTGTAGTAGTGGATGTGGTGTAGATGGGAGTAGGAATAGGAATGGATTTTTGTGGAACTATTTTGGGTATGGTGGGTGAGGTAGATGTGGATATATGAGTGGTGGATGGTATGGTAGTAGAGGTGGCTGGGATGGAAGTGGTGGTAGTGGAGGTGGTTGTGGTAGTGGTGGTAGTATCAATGACAGTGGTGGTGGCAGTGGCTGTGGTGGTCGAAGAACTGATCAGTACAATCCTCTGCCTCTTACCCTTCTCGCCGTAGGGTTGGGCCAACCTTTTCCTCATAGAACCCTTGGCAATCAGGGCTCCCCCTGGTCTTATCGGCTGGTCGGGTGTGTATGTTGGATTTATGACATCAATGTTACCACCCTCAGTACCAGTTTGGCATCCACCAACCGCCTCTTGCCTATTCTCGGTAGCCTCAACCCGGCTACCGACTCTCCTGGTGAGAGGCTCCTCATCAGAATCATCATCGTCATCTATCAGAAAGTCCTGGTGGATGGTAGCTTACTCGGATCCACCAGGAGCTGAGGAACCACTCTGCTGAGGTGGTGGAGGAATAGTATACGTGTAAGTGGCTCGTGATTAGCTCGAGCCCTCCTCTCCACCACCTTGACCATGATCTTTGTCATCATTATCATCGTCTTCATCGTCATCTTGGATCATGACAGGCTCAACATCGGAGTCGTTGTCGTCATGGTGCCACTTCTTTCTGGCTAACGCGACATAATTGACGTTAGCTAGATGACCAAATAACCTCCTAACTGGGGGCTTCACCTGCTTACCCCGGTATACCTTCATCCTGCCTAATGTGGTGTCATCCATAACCTCCAGAGACACCTCATCATCCTTCAGCTTGGGCAGGTGAGGTAGCTTCTCGCCAATGATCAGCTGTAGAAATTTGGGATACATATAAATTCCCTCCTTCCCCTTAGCCTCGATGTTCTTCCTCATGTAGTTGAAGAACATCCAAGAGAAACAGAACGGGTGGTTGAGCACCAACGTGGCAAACGCGTTCTGGATTTGGTCGCTCATCTCATCAAAACCACCACGTCCGGAGGCTATACACTTAAGGATCACATGTGCCAAATACTTAAACGGCGGGCACATGTTGCTCTTGTTGAGCACGCTGACATTGATGTTGCCGGCGTACTTGATCCTTAGGAAGCACCCCCTCACAGTCATAGGATGCAGTTTGGTGGGACTGTTTGAGTCGTCTCCCAGATCCAAGACTTGTCTCAGGTCATCCTCACCTATGTCAATATCTTCTCCAAAGATAGAGCTACGAATACGAAACGGCACAACTGATCGGTCTATAACAGCGTTCTCCTAGAAATACCTGCTACAGTGAGTGGTAAGGTGTGCAAGGAGTAGATATGGCTCGGTGTATCCTCGACCGGCGTAGAAACTCAATGATCCCTACAAAATCTGATGCGTTTCGAGACGAGGTGTTGAGATAAGCATAGATGTTGTGCTTAGTGCTCATCGTCCATCTATCAGCCATTTTACTGCAATACACGTAACAAACATGTTAGATGCGTTCATAAAAAGGAACATTTGAGCTTGAATAGATCATATCCAACTGGTTCAATCGTATGATTGAACCATACGACTAAACTCAGTCATACGATTGAGCCTCCGACTGAGCTTAGTCGTGTGCCATGACTTGCGGTTGAGTCAGTCGTGCGACTGAGTCACCGATTGATTTAATCGTGCGATTGAATCGTGCATCTGGCTCAATCGTGCGACTAAAGTTCATCAGTATGTCCTTTCGTATATGCACTGTGTGAGTCCAAAATTTGAATCTTTGTCAAAACAACCATTTACACATCAAGATTGGATTCATTAGACGCGCATGGACTCGATGTTACATTTATTATCCGTTAAGTTCCCTTAAGTCCATTTATATGTCCAATTTTGAATTATTTGGTTCAGTTTTGGTTCTAAGTGAATCGGACATTTGCGGATTGATTTAACGTTCTCCTATGTCATGTTTTCAATCTCACTGTACCTGTAGATGGATAGCAATCGGTTAGTAGTGAGAAATAAGTGGCAAACACAAGGAAAAATTTGAAAAGGTGGCTTTGGTAATCGGCGGTTTTGAGAGCGTTGAAGTCAAGTGTAGGGCTACGACCGACTGAGCCCCTTTTTACACTGATTTGAGTTTCATTCGTGCGATTGGTCCCACTCGGAAGGTTCATACGTGTGACTGAAATTCAATCGTACGACTGACTCATACTCCCTTTTCCAATCATGCAATTGGTTCATTCTGATGCTTCCAATCGTACGACTCGGCTATCCTCATGGTTTAGTCGTGCGATCGAGCTATACTTGTGGTCAAATCGTATGACTGGGCCATCCTTATGGTTCATTCGTGCGATTGACTCATCCTTAATATCCAATCGTGCGACTGGCCCATACGTATGATCCAATAGTGTGATGGGTAATTCTAGTGAGTGTGACTTAGTTTGTCCCATTTATTCACCTACTTATCATTGGTATATTACATTTTGACCACTGATCATCTCAGACATGATCCTTTTGACTGAGAACTTTTGATCACCTCATACGTGATCCTTTTACATGAAAGCCGTTTGATCACCTCAGACGTGATCCTTTTAAATGAAACCTTTTGATCACCTTAGACGTGATCTATTTACATGAAAACCTTGTGATCACCTTAGACATGACCTTTCACAGTTCAGAAACAGGATTTTATCAGATAATGTTCGGTTCAATTTGTGATATCCACAGATTTCATCTTGTTACATAGTCTGACATCGACTCAACACAGACAACTAAAACAGGAAAAAAACTTTAATTAAACTGAAACAAGACATATTTTTGTGTTTTTTATTTGAGGAGGGTTGAAAACTTTTAAATATCCCTTAACCGATTTCACCCCCTGAGCAAAACAGCTTCAAACATTTTCATCGTATCTAGAAAGATTCATATAGAATCATACAGGCATAAACATATTCATTTGGAACCAGTTATATTTATTTCGTTAATAGAGAACGTTATATTTACCCATCACAAATCTTATTTATCTAAGAGTCAGGAGCACTAACAGGAAATCATGCTAGAGTTGTTATGTAGCACACATTGATTTTGACCATCGGGGAATGCAGCCATGATGATTATTAGTATATTTGTCCACCTAAATCCATACACAGATTTTTTACACACATTGGTGATTATTTCGTTTTATTGAAATTTCAACAAGTATTAATGGATCCCACACTTATATGGTAATCAACTTTCCTCAAGAGATTTTGAGCGGTCTACGGTTTTTTGACAAGAAGAAACTATTCTAAGAGCTTTCAAAGAGATGCCAAGCCTCAGGTCAGTGCCATCGCACAGTAGAGAGGCGCAAAAAACAATGAATTCTAGAATATTTAGATTGTGCTTATCCTCAGGTCAATGCCATCTCACAGCAGAGAGACACACAACCTATCTTCTTGTTAGAGCAATTTTACTTTACATATAACGCACCAACAACATTTGTCATTAGCTTGATTGCGTTTCACATTTTTTCTTCATGCGCTTTGCTTATTTTTATGGTCGTCCGCACACATTTGTGAAGTTCATTTTGCTCTTCACCCCTTATTGGAAATTAGTTGATTGTGTTAACCAGGGATGAGATGGAAACCCACAGCCTGTTGAATGATTTAGCTTTAATTTGTTCACCAATAAAGTCTACTAGTCTATTGTGTTGAATCTACCGACACATCATATAATGGACTAGCAACCGCTAGGTCTACTTTCTCTATGTAACCACTGTAACAGACTAGCTTACTATTATTTTTCCTTTATTTGGCTTAGACTTCTTAGACTTATAATTTTCTATAAGTTTTAATATAACATTATAAAACATTTAAATCCTTTTGATATCCCAAACAATTAGATCCCTATGTACTATCATTTTCCATAATATTGAATCAATTTCGTAGATTTGATGTCTTTGCTTTTCAGCTTATCTGCCCCCCCCTTTTTGAAGTAATTAAATACCAACTCCTGAAACTAAAACTATCCCCCCTAAAATTCTAAAACCGAAAATCTTTTTGTGTTTTTGAAATTTTAAAGATAGAAAAAATAAAATAAAGAAAAATAAAATAAAGAAAAAAAATAAAATAAAGAAAAATAAAATTAAAAAATAAAATTAAAAAATAAAATAGAGATGGACTATGAATTGATTCGTCTGGAATCACTTCATCTTTCTTTTTAATGCCATTAACCTCAAATAGATAATGAAATTGAGGTTTATCAAAAGCTTTTGTGTAGAGGTCGGCACGTTTGGAAATCTGGGTTAATTTTAACAACATCGATTAATTGTTTTTCAAAACAGTCACGTATAAAGTGATATTTAATACCGATGTGTTTAGTTTTGGGGTGTTGGACCGGATTTTTAATGACAACAATAGCAGTAGAATTATCAACAAATATAGGGTGTTAGAGAATTTCAAACCGTAGTCTTGCATTTGCTGTTGAATCCAGATGATTTATGAACAGCAACTTGCCGCATCAACGTATTCAGCTTCACCTGTTGACAGAGCAACAAACGTCTGCTTCTTACACTGCCAGGTGACTAATCGTCTTCCAAAGAACTGACATCCCGTAGATGTGGACTTGTATTTCATCTTGCAACCACCATAATCTGAGTCACTATACGCTGTTAGCTCAAAGTCATCATCATGAGGATAGCACAACCCAAGCGTTGGAGTACCTTTCAGATAACGAAAGATCCTTTTTACCCTAATTAGATGATTTACTTTTGGTTTTGCCTGATATCTGGAACAGAGACATATGGCGTACATAATTTCAGGACGAGAAGCTGTGAGGTACATCAGAGATCCGATCATTCCTTGATACATAGTGGCATCTACCAGATTACCATTTTCGTCGGGTGCCACATCATGGTTCGTGGCAAGTGGAGTACCGGAAACCGTTGCATTCTCCATGCCGAAGCAACTAAGGATATATCCAATATATTTGGTCTGATGCAGGAAGATTCCATTTGGTGTCAGATCTACCTGTAAACCAAGAAAGAACTTCTTCTCTCCCATGGCACTCATTTCAAACTCAGATTTCATCACCGATTCAAACTCTTTACACAATTCTTCGTTTTTGGAACCGAATATATGTCATCCACGTATATCTGCACCATTAGAAAATCACCATCTTTTTCCTTTATGAACAATGTGCAGTCAATTATACCTCTACGAAAGCCTTGTTTCAGTAGATGAGTGGAGAGTTTCTCATACCAGGCTCGAGGGGCTTGATGGAGCCCGTACAAATCCTTGTCTAGTTTATAAACTCTATCCTAATGATAAGGATCCTAAAATCCTTCGGGTTGACTGACGCAAACTGTTTCACAGATCTCACCATGAAGAAATGAATTTTTCATATCCAATAAAGGATGCATAGGCTAGGAAGCTTCTAATTGCTTCCATCCTGGCCACTGGTGCAAACACTTCATTGTAGTCAACTCCTTTGACTCGCCTAAACCCTTGAACAACTAGCCTAGCCTTATTTCTGATTATGACACCTTGGTCATCCTTCTTACACCGAAGAACCCACTTAGTGCCAATCACCTTTGCACCTTTTGGTCTGTCCACAAGTGTCCAGACACCAAACTTCTTAAACTGTAAGAGTTCTTATTGCATGGTACTTACCCACGCCTCATCCTTTAAGGCCTCGCTTACATACTTGGGCTCAACTTGAGACACAAAACATCTATATTCCCCATCGTGTATGTACCCCTTTTCCATGACCGTAGCATAGTCAGCTGAGTATAGCTGATTTCTTGTCTGAACTCCCGGGAGAAGATCCCCGATGATGTTATCCAGGGAATGATTCATATTAATCCTAGTTCCGGGAGTTGTGAGAACTTCTACTTCATCATCCAGGTTTTGAATCACAGGTTCAGTTTCTATGGCTATTGAATGACTAGGTTCAGAAGTTCCAGTCACTTCACAATCAGCTGCAGGTGTACTCTCAACAGTGGGGACCTATTATGGTTCACATTCTCATTTACAGCTTCTTCATCATCAGAGGAGGGATCGCTTGTCTCTAGATCTCCCCCTGAAGCTAATGGAGTAGAGGATGTCGAGTCTTGAGTAGGAGTATTCAGCACATCGTACATCATTTGAGCGGTCACCTTGTCATTAGAATGGGAAGAAGGTAGATTAAAGGATTTAAAAAATCCATCATAGTCAAAGAAGAAGGAAGGTCCTTTTCTAGCTGGGGATGGTGTATCTCTGGACATAAACATTGCACCACACTTCTAACTGATCAGTTGAGTTATTATAAACCCTTTTATCTAGTACGCTGTAGCCAAGAAAGATACCTTCTTCTGCCTTCTCATAGAACTTCCCAGTCTGATTTATCTTTAAAAGCATGCAGGGGGCTCCAAATGGTTCTAGATACTCCAAATTAGGTTTACGTTGCTGGAGCAACACATAATATGTTTTTCCATGACGTTTGCCCATTAAGACTCGATTAAGCGTATAGCACGCATTAGCCACTACCTTGTTCCAGAATTGAACCGCTAGTTTTGAGTCAGCTAGCATTGTCCTTGCTGTTTCTATCAAGCTTTGATTCTTGCGTTCAGCAACTCCATTCATCTGTGGAGTGTAAGCAGAAGAGAATTAACGAACAATCCCTTTCTCTCAACAGAATGCCTCCATCCACTGATTCTTGAATTCTAACCCGTTTTCAGAATGTATTTTCCTCACTTTCATCTTGTAGAGTGACTCCAATGTTACAACTAGATGTTTGAATGATTCAAATGTCTCTGACTTCAGTTTCAGAAACATCTCCCAAGAGAATCTTGAGTAATCATCAGTCACCAAGCAGTACCAATCTGCAGTAATTCTCTTTGTGCTGACAAGGCCAAACAGATCCATATGTAGAAGCTCAAGAGGAATTTTGATAGAATGAACTTTCTTCGATTTGTGAGACTTCTTTGTCTGTTTCCCTTTCTTGCATGCTATGCACAAATCTAGGAGCTGGAAGTTCATGACAGTAACTCCAACCACCAAATCATTCTGTACCAGATGATTCATCTACCTGGTACTGATGTGTCCCATTCTCATATGCCAGGAAACTGAATCCCTCTCAGTTGCTTTTGATAAGAAACATTGAGAAGTAGACTCAGTTGTGGAGGCTTTTGAAAGGTCAAAGACATACAGGTCGTTATATCTTGAGGCCGACATTAAAACTTGCTCCTCCTTGATAACATACTCCTTCTTAAGTATGTAACATTTCTTGTTGTCAAACATGACCTTAAAGCCCTTATCACAAATTTGGGAAACAAAAAGAAAGTTGTTTTGTAATTGCTGAACGTAGTTTACCTTGTCAAACTTTACCTTCTCGTTTCCCACTTCGCCTTGAGCGGTGATATATCCTCCTTTGTTTCCTGCGAAAGATACATGTCCCACTTTAATTTGCTTGCCATTGTAAAAGAGGGACGAATTCCCGATCATGTGCTTGGAAGCCCCACTATCAATAATCCAGGTATTAGTGATAGCGCCGTAGCAGACAGCCTGCATAAAGAATGGAAATGATTAGTTCAGGTTGGGGACCCAAGCCTTTACTAACTTGGGTTTCTTAGAGATATCACATATCATGAACTCAACCCACTAAACTTTGAAGGATGAGGACACATCTTTCTTCTTCTTGTCCTCACTATCAGACACATTACTTGATTTTTCATTCCATAAACCAGTTTTATGGAAGGCCTGTTTGTGGTAAATAAATGACTGGCTTATGGTTTGAACTTTTGGTTCACTAATATTTCTAGGTTTAACCTTAGGTAACACAGCTTTGCTTTGAGCATGTCTGTGTTGCCTTTGGTATCTCAGAGGGGTATTAGATTTATTTTTGAAAAATCTTTGTTTTTCATCAAAAGTTCAAATTTTCTTTTTAGGTGTCTGATAATGAGGACAATTTGGAGACATATGTCCTCGTTTTCCACAACTGTAGCAGGATCTCCCTTCGACAGGTTGGGGAGTACTTCTATAAGGGGTTGAGTATGGTCGGGAGCTGGTCTGTTTCTTGTCCTTCTTAAATGCTTCACCTTCTTTAACAAACTTAATTGTTTTGACATTTTGAACAACTTTTTATTTCATTTTATCAGGATTTTGATGATTAACACGTTTAGGGTTTGTTGGTTTAGAATTTTTAGGTTCTGAAGTAGTTGTTTGTGAACCTGACCCAATATTATTCTTTTCAACTTTATCACACAAATCCTCTATAAGCACCTTATCTTTCAATCCTGAAGTAGTAGCTTCTGTTCAGTGACAGACTGCACAGGTTTGCCTGTGGACTCTAGATCACTGACCAGAGGAGTAGTCACCACATGATCCTTAACTGGGTTAGTATTTATTGGTCTATATTTAGTATTTAAAAGTATCGCATGTGGAGGCGGCACTACTTTATATCCCCCCACTGTTACGTTCTTTCACTAAGTTCTGAACTATGTGAGAGGAACTAGCTAAACTATGCAGTTTTTGATTTAAAGACTCAACCTCGACTTGTAAAACTGCTTTTTCCTTTTTAGTTTCCTCTATAGTAGTTAAATAGAACTTAATATTATTTGATTGATTTAGGGCAACAACCTTGGTTTCCCTTAGTTGTTTCCCTAGCAGTTCTATCTTTTCTTTAAAACTGCACTCATTTTGTTTTAAAACACGGTTTGCATCAGTGCAGAGTTTTAAATCATTTATCACATTATCGTTGTGTTCTAATAACCTAGCAAATTTTAAGTCAATTCTTTCTTAAATTTATCACATTTATCACAAGCATGTTTATCAAACAATTCGTCTTTAGAGTATACATGTGCAGAACTAGACGAATCAGCCATAAATGCAGATTCAGACCCTTTGATAACTGGAGATTCTGAGTTTGCAGCACTCAATTCTTCTTCAATAAGATGATCTACAACATCCATAGCTTCTTCAATCTCTGAATGTGCATGCTCAGCTATGATGTCTCCCTCACTCGCAGATCCATCATCCAAATCATCAACTAATGCGACATTTGATTCTCCCTCAGATAAAAATAAGAAGGACCAGTCTTGTCCTTCATCACCCTGAGTGACCATAGCTTTTGACTCTTTACCTGATGATGCCCCAGTTTTCTCTTTTCTTGACGGTTGATTGAAGAAAAAGGGTTGCCGTTACCAGTCTTCTTCGGCTTTATGCATTCATGTTTGAAATGGCCCTTTTCTCCACAGTTGAAGCATGTGACCTTGCTTTTATCAAACCTAAACGTAGTATCTTTAGTAGTAACCAAGTTATGCCCCGTCTTCTTAACAAACGTTTTGGCTCTCCTGACAGCACTAGCCAAAGCCCGCATTATATCCATACGCTCCAACTCAGTCTCATCCACCTGCTTGAAGTCCTCGTCAGCGAGATGACAATTTCCAATCTTACCAGCGACTAACCTATCATAAGAATAAACCACTGCAGTAAGAAGATCCACGTGTTCTTTGGCAACTTTCACAGTGACATTTCCGAGATTCTCGGTCTTCGGCTTAGTTGGGTTTGAATCAGGGACAATGTATTGGGGTTCCAGATGAACCTGACGCTTCACTTCCCGAGGAACTGCTTTGGGAAGGGGTAGATGAACTTGACACAAACGCCGCTTGTAGCGGTGCGCCTGATGAAGCCAAAGTAGGAAGAGAATTGTATAGTGAAGGATTCTGAGCGTAGGATCCTTTCTTACACTTGTATTTCAATCGTAGTTCCTCCTCTCTTAACTTTAAAATGAAATCATTTATGTCTAAAGTTGAAAGAGTGTCATTCTGTCTCAGATTAGACACAAATGGATCCTATTTGTCAGGCAAACCATCAGCAAAACTTGAAACTTTATCTTCCATAGATGTAGTCACGCCATGAGTATGCAACTCACTCATCAAATGATAAATATATTAATGATGTCATCTAAGCTCTCATTTCCTATTGGAGAGAAGTTATCAAATTCCTTTTTTGAGCTTTAGCCTTCAGCACCTTCAAGCCTCTCATAACTTCTTCGACTACTTGTTCTCCGAGAATTGATGTAATATATCCTTAGGTATCGAATTAGTCAACAGTGAATAAGCTTTCTTTTCAGCGTTATGCAGAACCTTCTGAGCTTCGTTCATACCCCCCAGAGTCAACTTCACCCCATTAGTACTGAATGGTACAGTATAACCAGTCTCAATAGATGTCCATAGATTAGGGTCTATACCATTCAAGTATATCTCAAACAGCTGCTTCCACTGTGGGTACTCATCCAATGTCAACAACTTCGGCGGTTTGTTGTGATTCCCAATCTCATTTTCTAGAAGAAGAAGATTCCAGATGCGCGAGTCTTTGCCGGCAGTGAACGCAACAAACTGGTCATCCATGGCTTAAAACTTGACAAACTTAAGACAAGACAGATTCAATCGTGCGATTAAGCAAGGCGACTGGGTCAATCAACCGATTGAAGGATGCGAATGAATTCAACCATGCGATTAGATTCAGTCGTGCGAATGAAGAGGACGATTGAGGTTAACCGACTGGAATAGCTTAATCGTACGAATGAATGATGTGACTGAGTCCAGTCATGCCATTGGAATATGCGAATAGGATTCAGTCGTACGATTGATCCAATCGTGCGACTGGGGCTGCTGTGTTTGAAAAATGACAAATTTTGAACACTTTGACACAAAATTTGAATTTTTCGGGAACCCTAATCTGCCGTATGATGAAAAGTCAAAGCTTTAACTTATGCACTCGTCAAAAACACGTTTTGAAGCAAAAAAGTGAATCTTTTGATTAATAACGTTAAGTTTAACACCAAAAATAATCGAATCCACGCAAAATCACAAGCCAAAGCTCTGATACCACTTGTTAGGATCGTTTTCATATGGAGTACTAACTGATTCTGCATGAGACCAAATCAAATAGCGTGAAATTCTATTTGATTGGCGATCCAATCAGTGAGAACGACAACCTGATTGATCTAACAATTAAACAAATGTTAAGAATGAGTTGGAATCGATCAGGAACGAACTATGAAGTTAGATGGACAAACTGGGATGCTCTGGACGGCTAGGGTATGATCGTATTTGAAGTGTCATGTTTTTCCACAAATTATGTTGTATTTATATGTTTTCAGTATTCAGTCGTACGACTGAGCCGTTAGCATGGTTCAGTCGTGCGACTGAGTCATGCGTTTGATTCATACGCACGACTGAAGGTTCAGTCGTGCGATTGAGTCAATCTTATGTCTCAATTATATGAATGATCCAATCACCTGGTTCAGTCGTGTGACTGGTCCAGAAGTATGGTTCATTCGTGTGTATGGTCCATAAGTATGGTCCATTAGCATGATTAACCACACGAGTAAGTTGAACACATTTCTGAATCATTATTAACACAGAACTATGTACAACAACCTCAAACCTATATATAATGTTCATACATATGAGTAATACTAAATATAATAAGAATATGATATAATTAAAGACAAATAAACATCAAAACGCATATCATATTTCATTAAGCACTTGCATTACATATGTGTAAGAAATGAAAGACTTTTATATTTAAGTACATAAAATAGGAACATAGTGTATCAACAAATCATTTGAAGGATCATCAGTAGAGACAGACTCCTTTATATTGGTCTTTTCTTCCCTAAGTTCAATCTCTACCATTTGTAATGAATAAGTTTGGGAAGACGGTTGATCATGTTGAAATGAAGTATAAACAACTTCATCCCGGGTGTGAGACATGTGTATTGGAGATAGAGGAGGTTTTTAATAGCCTGGCATGTTAACCAGATCCTAATGAGATTTCTTATTTAAAAGTTGTCTTAATAATATGGGTATCCTTTTTTAGTTGCTCAAAGAGTGTTGGCAAGGTTTGGGTCTGTTTAGAATATGGAAGAGAAACCTTATTATTTGAGCTAGATTTAGGTTGGGCGTACACCTTTGGCTTAGCTGGGACCTTTGTTTCAAGCCTTGCTTTCTTTGGTGGGGGAGATTTGGGAGCTTGCATCTTCTCAGTAGATGATTTAGAGATTCATTTCTTTTTTACCTTTTTCGTTTTTACCTTTTTCGTTTTTGAAGAGGAGGGTGTGGGATTTGCAGTAGAGGGTGTGCCCACACTGTCTCCCTGAGGCACAATGACCTTGAGCCTGTTGGCAAAAAGCTCAGTAACTTATCTGAAAATGATTTTGGTGTAGCCTTTGTCACACCCCCGCTTATAGCGGAAACACGAGGATGTAACGAACGAGATCGTCATAAAACATTGTTAATTAATAGAGATACAACAAATGATAAACCAACGTGTCATGACGCCACCCGACACAAAGGAGACTTGTGTCGTAGTTAGTCAATTTAATGAAAATCAAAGTCAACAGTCAAAATGAAATTAAAGTCCAACAATATGGGAGCAAGTAAACAAGTAACATGATCAACAAGATAATCCCAAAACATAATTGTCAGAGACACCCAACAAGTTTAAAATGCAAATCCTATGGTCATCGCTAAGCCAACATCCCTAAAGTCCCACAATCCGGAAGCAAGTAAACAAGGAACATGATCAACAAGATAATCCCAAACATAATTGTCAGAGACACCCAACAAGTTTAAAATGCAATTCCTATGGTCATCGCTAAGCCAACATCCCTAGCTATCCTCCATGATTGTTACCTGAAAAGGCATGCTAAAAAAGGTCAGCATATTATTGGTGAGTTCGCAGGTTTATATAATAAACAAAAGTTCTTGTTATGTAATAGTTTGGTAGAACATAGTGCATACACTTATAAGCAAGCAACATCATATGTACACATGAGCCTCACAACTAAACCTATGACGTACACATAGATCTTGTCGAAACATATTCACCCTAGGGCCCGTTCGTGGCCACTACCGGTCTCAAGTAGTATACTAGCAAACAAGGGTGGGGGTGTCAACCTAATAGTACTATCAATATCTTTCCGTCGGCTTGAACACCGGAGTTAAATAGTTGTGAATAAAGAACCACACAGAAAATCATGCATGTACCAGATATTAAATTACAAATCAAGTCAACACAACATGCTTAAATATTAAATAAGTTCACATCATAAAAAGGATGAGCATACTTTTCCCCCTAAGTTCATAATTAATTTAAATGAAAACGAGGCCACGGAACTCACCTTAAATGATTAGAAAGTAAAGTGAACAAAAGCTTCAAGAAATGCGAATGATCAAACACCAATAGTTAATTGTAATTATGTCTTTAAACATGTTTAAAGAAAATAGATATATTCTGTCAGGTTCGGGCCGGATTGGGTTTAAGGTGCGACTCGCTCACGAGAGATATATATATATGGGACTCACTATGTAACATTATTAATAATAATGATAATAAATACAATAATAATATAATAATAATAATAATAATAATAATAATAATAATAATATAATAATAATAATAATAATAATAATGATGACAACAACAACAATAAAATATAATAATAATAATAAAATATAATAAAATAATAATAATAATAATAATAATAATAATAATATAATAATAATAATAATAATAATAATAATATGTTAATAACAATAATAATTATAGTGATAGTGTTCACAATAATAATAATCAAAATAATTCTAGTAACGTTAATAATACAAATAATAATACAACCCACACAAAATATATAATCTAATACACATATATAAATCCATACATACACATGTTTATTAGACACACCCACTACCATCCAGTTATCACGAATAGATATATAAATGCCAAAGGCATTATACCTAGCGGCATCTTGGTGGTGGGATAAGACTTAGGGCCTATTAGGTCATGGGTTCGAATCTCACAAAGGGGGGATTTTCTCATAATTATGAGTTTCCTCCTGAATTGGTGACTGGTAACGCTGGTGGCACGATTATACTACAGATCTATGAGTGATTCCATTAAGCCATTCAAATATATATATATATATATATATATATATATATATATATATATATATAGAATACATATTTTTGTGTATGTTGTATGTATGTACGTACGTACCCACCTACATACGTCGTATGTATGTATGTATGTATGTATGTATGTATGTATGTACGTACATACATACATACATACATACATACATACATACATACATACATACATACATACATACATACCTACGTATGTTGTACGTACGTACATACATACTATGTACATACATACATACATAAATACATACATACATATGCACATACACATACATACATACATACATACATCATACATACATACATACATACATACATACATACATACATACATACATACATACATACATACATACATACATACATACATACATACATACATATATCCATACATCATACATCCATACACGCATGCATGCATGCATACACCGCATCCATACATCCATACATCCATACATAAATGCATGCATACATGCATACTACATACATACATACATACATACATACATACATACATACATACATACATACATACATAGATACATGATATACACCACACACAAACACACAGACACACACACACACACACACACACATATATATATATATATGTGTTGTGGTGTGTGTGTATATATATATAGACACACACACAAACATATATATATATATATATCTATGTGTGTGTGTGTCTGTGGTATGTATGTATTTTTAATATATATATAATGTAATATATATATATAATACATACATACACAGACCACACACACATACACAACAAACACAGATATATATATATATATACACACATACAATATATATGTATATATCCACATATAAACCATATATATATATATAATATATATATACAGATATATAGATATATATACCAAATGTATACAAATATATACATATGTATACATATATACATATGTATACATATGTGTACATATATATATATACATATGTGTACATATTTACATATATACATACATATAAATATATATATATATATATATATATATATATATATATATATATCTATATATGTTATATATAGATACATATGTGTGTATATATATACATTCACATATATACATACATATATGTACAGACATATATATATATATATATATATATATATATATATATATATATATATATGTGTGTGTGTGTGTGTTTAAGAGAACCATAGGCATATGTGTTTATATCTAATCGTACATACATCTATCTCCATACACACACACACACATACATCACACACACACACACACACAACACATATATATATATATAATATATGGTGGCACCCGTATAATCTTTACACACACATATAATACATAGATACATTCAACCGTGATTTCTCTCAACGTCTATACATACGCCACACCCGAACCACCATGACACCATCATGAAACCATCACAAC